>JACMIF010000014.1:91203-103467 GCA_014805445.1 Diplogasteroides magnus | reverse complement strand
GAATGGAAAAAAGTACGGCAAAAAATATTGAAAATGAACCGAGTTGTAGAACCGCAAACCTGGACACCGAAAAACGGATTTTTCAAAACTTCAAACTCACCCAATTCAAAAACTAAGGGGAGCTGTGAGTTCACCGGTCTGCAGGTAAGTTCTGCACTACCAAGTATCATAACCCACTACATTTGAGCCCGGTCGAAACAACTTGACAAAGTAGTGACAGAAGGGGCTCTTCCTTGTCCAGTCTTATAAATACTGCGTCTTAATAAGACGATACTTACCTGGAGCAGATGGGTATTATGTGCATACATATTGTGAATATTTGCATGCTGAATGCACCTTTTCGTTTCTTTCAATCTTTACTCCTCACATAACCCTTCACTCGCTTCCTTCCGACACGTTAACACAAAGAACGCGGTACACTTCGAAGAGTTGGCACTGGCTTACGGTTAGGGAGCACAACGAATGTCAAGTGCAACGATGGATGCACGCGATAACAGTCAATAAACGACTGAATACGAATTGTCGGTCACAAAGAAAATAACAATAGTGGATTGGCAATTTATGACAGTCAATTATATTAAATAAAAGCAATGCAATCATTAAAAAATTTAATTTTTAAAAATTTAAGATTATGCTACTGACCCCGAGTACAACGCAACAAACAGCGAAAGAACAAGAGACCAGGTTTCAGGAGTGGAACTTTTCTCAGTGGTTGGAATATCTTCTTTAGATGTTGCAATTGATTCAGTCGTAGTCTCTATGACGTAGTCTCTAGCCTGGCCCACTGGTTGTTCCCGGCCTGCGATTGGCATGTGATGAAGAAGGTTGTTGGAAGGGGAAGTCTCAAAGAGCCTCTTGCACTTGTAGCAATGTCTCTTTGGAGCGAAACATGAATCATAAATGTCCTACCTCTATTGAAGCGAGGGCAGTGGCATTATTGTCATTGCACAGCGCGGTGTTGCATAGGTAAAAGAGGGTGAGGCCCATGTTCCAGGTGGTCGACTGACAAAGAAATGAACACTGACAGCCTTGATCCAAGGGGCTCCACAAGCATTTCACTTTCTGACTCTCACTGTCGCGGATACAACAGCAGCGCCATGTACTTTTGTGCCACATTAGTGAAATTCATACCATGATGTCGACAATTATGGCACAAATATTCCTTTTCACTCTGTTACTGTCACTACGGTGTCTCACCGTAGTGCCAGAACTGGACATACCTTAACCTTCGTAGTAACATATGAGTCATCGATGTACAGGCATCCTCTTGTCAGCTTTTCCCAAGTATCGTCAATTTTGGATTTCTCCCTAATGACGAAGCAGTAGTGCCCGTAACAGTATCGGTCTACGGTAGTCTCAATCCTGTCCTGTATGTCATGGCTACAATATCAAAAGAAATCGAGGCTTACGTATGTGTACAAATGACATTTTACGCCCTCCTGCTTGGCTATGCTGGCATTCAAAGCTTTCCAGGCATTGCTGACATTTGCATCGCAGTTCTGAACGTGAGCAGAACAGATATTATTTGTGAATCTCAAATAAGAGCAAACCTCTGATCTGCAGTCACTATGAAATGTAAATTCGTCCACGACATTCTTGTCAATCCAGCTATCTTGGCTAGCAGAGTTCACAATCGCAGTGATTGCATTCGGAATGATACTGCAAGTTATGTATTTAAAAAATGAAATACTGCACACATGGGATCGTACAATGTTAATAAGACTTGATTATTCGTACCTGTTTTATACTCGAAAAAAGAATAATGTGGAGAATGCAACAATGTCCCAGCACAGAGAACATACCTGTATATCGAATTGCCTGCAATCAGCGCGGTCGTGCACCTTTGCTCTAATGGTGAGCCGGGATATAAATCGTTAGCGCATGATACACCGGTGCAATTCATGGGTGTCTACAGGACATGTATTAGGCTCTCCAACCCATATTGCTTACGTCTTTGAAGCAATTTCTCTCCGGAAGATGAACGGTGTGATCCTCGGGATCAAAGGTATCATCGTTACAGAAATTAGTCCTAAATAGCTAGGATCAAGATAGAAAAACATATGTTGATCCAGAAATTCCTCGATATCATAACCAAATAGTCAAATTGATAGTGCGTCAAATGAATTGATAGAAGCGTACTCTTCACCTGCAGTAGCACATGAATTCGCCGTATCCTGCATCGTAGCATCCGTTATCGTAATATGTTGCGTATTGCCCCGATGCGCAACCCTAAACACAGAATGAAAGTCCCTCTTCGACTAGATCACAGAACGCAAACCTTCATAATCGAGCCATACTGGCCAAATTTGGAGATGCACACATCACCGGTGCAGTTGTGCCTGACACGTGCAAATTTATTCAAACAAAATTTCGAAATTTAGATGTCAATAAGGTAATAATAAATAGGCACTCTTGATCTGTGTTTGGAAACAGCTCGAAGTAGTTGCATGTGAGGGAAGACGCTGCATGATGGAGAAGAAAGGCAACGAAAGGGATCACAACGCCCTTCATCGTTCAGTGGTCGTCTGCGTACCCTTTCTACCTTAAATACTCGAGGAATTGTACTCGAGTAAAACGTGACTGCAGAGCGACAAAACCTGATTGACTGATGACGGCCATAAGGAAATGGAGGTTTATGGCATGCAAACCGTCTTCCTTGCAAATTCCACAACTACGATCGGAATGCACACAGGAGTGAGAACTACCAAAGGGACTACGAATCATTTATCGGCACAAGATCATTGAAGCAAATATTTTTGAGGGAAACGATCAAAACTTGAAAAACGATTACACAAAAATCAATATCAAAGGTGATATGTGATTTTATAAACAGGAACCACGGATAGTGGACGACTAAATACGTAAGAATAATCTATTCCGCAAATGAATGGCACGCTTTTTACAGTTTGACTAGGTAACACTCAGCTGTGATGGGCATATTATGCGGAAATGTGCGAATTGAAAAGATGGACGGTTAACGATGAGCAAGTGAACGGACACTCGAAACTCTGAAAATGGAGGAGCAGTCGGCGCAAAAAAACAAAGAAAAGTGAATGAATTCGCTCGATTTAGAACCTGCGTGGCTTCTGGCGTTGGGGCAACAACGCACAGTCAGGCGGTTCTAGATCGCTGCAACGTGTGATCTTATCATAAGAGGAAAACTGTAGCTATAATATATACTGCATACGGGCAAAATAAACACTCTAGCGACAGCTTACAAGGACGGGAGAACCTTATTACACTATGTGGAAATCACTAAATTTAGTTCTTTTCTACCGGGAGAGTTGTCTTATGACGGAGATGCGAGCCAGATCATACAAGGGATACAGAAAAACGGAGAACAGCAGGCGGAGTAAATGAAGACCAATGTTCTGTCGTGAGCGGTTCAGTTCAGAAACCAAACATTTTGGCTAACATGAGTAGTCACTCTGTGCTCCTCAATCTTCTTTTGGGTCGTCATAGTCGTCGAAGTCAGGGTCGCGATATTCGGAGAAGCGACTGGGAATCGGACGGTTTCTGAAATTTGCTGTCTTCACCAAATCAATTCTCGATTAAACACATTCACACCACGAAGAAATTAGGCCTTTCCAGTCTATTTCACGCTTCTGTGTTAGTGTTACTAAAAATACGCCAAAAGAAAAACAGATTTTACCAGGTAGAAGGAACTACAAGAAGGTTATGCTTCTAATGAAAACACCGAGATTATAGACTACGATAGAGGAAATTATGAGAAACAGGACAGAGGAAGGAGTATACTACTACATAGCATGCACTTCAGGACACCTACTGTATGTGCTCTGAGAGCCAGCGACGTTGTCTGAAATCACAGGGCACATTGGACAAAGAACACAGAGACAAGGACAAGGTACAGTTCGCAGAATATTCTCACCTGTTGATGCTCTCCAGTGAGATGGGATTGCTCTCGCGTACCTGAAATACCCAGCTTTTTGTAAAAATTTTGTTCAACATCTTTCTCAAAAGAAATATTATTGCCTGATTACAACTGTTCTAATTACAAAGGCAAAATACAATCTTCAGTCTAGTCTCGATACAGAACTCTTCACAGTTTAGGACCTGTTTCACTTGTAGAATCGCCCTTTTCACATCAAATTCACCTGTTGACCGATGCTTTCGAAGCGCTGTTCCCAGAATTTGGGCGTCCGAAGGGCGGATGAGAGCAGCGAGGAGTTGGTGGACCTCCAGTCTGACTCGTTCTTGAACATGTGTCCTGTAAATGAACTCCTGAGCTAATTACGGTTATGGTCAGATATTTTAGTCACGAGGGTCAAAGCAGTTCTTGTACGTTCGGATCGTGAATAAATTTGCTGTTCAAAATGGCATTAGACTGTCAAAGACTCACAGAACTTAGTCATCTCTTCTCGGACTAAAAATGCATAAATCTCTAACCTGAAAGTGGAGCACTGCCTTTGTTCCTCGACTCGGCCAACAATTTGTTCTCCCATTCTTGAGGCCTTAAGAAGGTACAAATTTATTGACTTCCGGAAGTTTCAATACCTCTTGGGAACATAGGCTCCCTCCGGCCGTTTGTACATATCTACTGAATGCTGCAGATCGAAGTCGAAATAGTCAGGATCATCTCTCGTCGGACGGGAATAGTACGGCTTAGGCGCATATTGCTGAAACAGTCCCATTTTAAATATCTTGCATTTACCACAATGTATGCGCTTTTCAATATAAAATCACTGCGATGAGCGATGAAACTAATGGACAGTTGAAAGGATGGACACTCAGATAGATGAACGGGAACCTTCGCTCCGTACTCTGCGTTTTGTTTCAGGAAAGGAGACGGGTGGTGAACGAAAGAGGGGAGAAACTTTGTGATAATTGTTCAGCCGTATGCCCTCTTAATAGCTGCTTTCATAAGTGGAGTGAAAATTGCAGTGTACGTGGCTGGTCAGCGCTGCGAATTTTCAGCAAAATATAGCGACAATTTGACTAGTAGAAAGTGTAAGTTGTCTCCGTCTCCATTTAAATACTGATGGGGAGTGATTCATCAGTAAATTGAGACGGAGACGCGGAAAAAGTGAGCCAGTAAAGAAATGAAATCTGTTTGCGGGAAATGACAGCCCGTCACTTTGTTCGATGGCTTATTGTTAGTGTAAGATTCGATTCCATCTGATGTCTGGGTGAAATGGCAACCGATGTTGCGGTCTTTTTTACTTTTAGCTGTTGTAATGGACGTGGAATCAGGAAGTGCAAACGAGGGACAGCCCGTTCATCCATTTCCTCATCCGTTCTCTTTTGCCCTCTGTAGTATCACACAGCTGCGCTTCTTCTTCCCCTGCTGTAATGGGCAGCAGGGGAAACCGAATACGCGAGAGTTTTGAATTTCGATAGAAACGGAAAGAGACAGCAGGCACCTGCAGCTAAAGCGCAACATCAATGCAAATCATGCTATGGAAACATCGTAAAAATTGTTATGGTAAACGGTTTACCGTAGACCTCTCGGAAAGGTACGGGGAAGGTGGTATAAAGGGTGGTAATTTCTTTGAGAGAATATGCGATATGAACATGAGACCGAGTCACAGTATGATAGTCATGACTACAGTCAAGAAGGAAGTCAAACACTCACCGAGAAGTCGTAATCGTCCAATTCCGATGCGCTTCCGGCCGATGGAGCGGGCGCATTACGGAACTCCTGCAATAAACGACCCATATTCCTGATTGGACTGCAATTGCGACAGGCACTCTACTAGAGGGATATACATAGATTTATGATGGTAACGGCAGGGTCTTGTCGTTATAGACTAAAGACATTCAATATAAAATGAGGAGATTTGTATGAAATAATCGCAAAAAATAGACCTGTTTCGATAAGTTATCATTGGACTAAGAGTAAACATAAAGACAGTAGTAGACTTTAGAAATAAAATGAAAATATTCACCCTCATTGTGATGGAACGCATACTGGATGAGGGAAGACATGTTCTTCGCATGTATTGCTTCTGAAAAAGAGATGACATTAGGTAGAGAGTCACATGCGAGTCTTTTAGTGCATTCGTCATGTCTCTACTCTCAGCGGTGCGGTTGTCTCTGTGATTTATGGTCAAGCGCACCGCAGTGGGTAGAGACATGAAGAATGCGCTAAAAGACTCGCATGCGACACCTTACCATTAGGCCTACTCGGTTTCACCACCATCCATTTTCTTTGATTGAATCCGCACGCGGACAGGTGTTTTTCAAGCAAAAAGAAATTGAATGCAGGAATGAGCGTAAAGACTAGACAAATAAATGAAGAAAATGTACTCTAACTGAATTGGCATAGACAAGATTAGGGTTTTCAAAAACGTTAGTAAAATGCATATCTCATTCGTCTAATTCACTTGGAGCTGTTGTCTGTCACTCATAGAGACAACCGCTCTGCGGGAAAAAGTCTCGTGAGAAATGCACTTTACTATTGTACTTTTTTAGAACCCGTAAAGAAGATCTTCCCTAGTAAGGCATGAGTAAGTGAAAACTCGCCTCGATGTCATTGATTCTCTGTTCATATCGTGACTCGATTCCCTGTGATCGGTCAACGGCTGGAGCTGCGTAGGGACCGGTGCCTAATGAGAAATAATGTCTTCCAACTCGATCATCTGCGCTCTCACCGGTGAAGAAATTGCCGACGCTGGAGGTAGAGGCAACACGGGGACCGAGAGAAGAGGCAGAGGACAGCAGTCTGCTTCTGAAACATGCGAGATGAGAGTGCAATAAGAGCATGGCGACAGATTATAGTGCCCTATGATATGTTTTATCAAATGTTTCGCTCACATCTGCAATGCGAACCAAAATACAGCGCTTGTTCTATGATGTGCAGATGTGAAAGATATCATGTCACAATAATCACAAGCACGGAACGACTTATGGACCGTTTTTCGTCCCTGCGTACCCGTGAATCATTCTCTCTCGCTCATCATAGAGAAGCGGTAGAATGAGTGCACAGACAAAAGTCAGTCGTAAGTTGTTCCCTACTCACAAGTTCTTTCAACGATAAACCAGGCATGTTGGTTGAAGTGGAGAAAGATCGTTTACCTCGGAAGGAAGCTTTCATGATCGAGTGTCCCGAATGGACTCTGTCCTCTTCTCGCCCGAGGCCTCGTTAGATAGTTGTTGTCCATGAACTCGCTCTCATCCTTTGTCCTGTCCGCCGACCGTTTCACCTGAAACGAGCCCCATTTTCTGGGCACGATCGACTTGATCAGAACACAAATAAACAAAATTCTGGATAACACATACTGAGTGGTAGCTGTCCTTTATGCTGGTCTCTAGTTGTTTCCACGCAGGTTTCTTCTCCTAAATTGCTCATATTGTATTGAAATCGGTCGTAATTGTACCTCTAAACTATCAAAAGTCCTATCATCAAAGTCGATTCGTTTGAAGGTGGGAATTGGGTTGAGGCGAGGCGCGGTGGTACTGAAATGACATCATTTTTCCCTACTGATTAGCCATTTCCCGGCATTTCAATCCCTTCCCACATCTCCTCATTTCCTCTTTTCTTTGGTACTTGAGACGTGGAATCCCCACGCCATCCTCATCACAATTCTAGTGGATCACCGCCCCTCTCAAGGGGTTCCCACGTCCCATCCCTCCTGCAGACTAGCCATTCTATGTATGTACTTCTGTCCACAGAGATCCGGCTGCAAACTGCTTGGTATCTAATTACCGTTTCACAGCGCTAAGAACACCCTTAGAGTCGAAAGGGAATCGCACATGTTTTCAATAAAAAAATCCCTTGGAACAGGCGATTCTGGATTCCAGCTCTTCGTTGTTTGCATGCCATTGCGCACTCCAACTTGCTTATCTCATCCATGAGATGTTGGGAGAAGAGGAGAAGAAGGAGAAACAGGGAAGGACGACGCTTCCTACGTTTACTACTCATTCTCTCACTCGTTACTCGCAGGCATTGGCAAATAAACGGTGTAAGGACGATTTACTCGTCCCATAAAGAACAGGAAAACACGACTCTTTCAGGTAGAAATTATCGCTAGAGTAGTGAATAAAGGAAAGCGATATTCGGTGTCTTTTGGATAAATTTTACCGTTCGATAACATATGGAACTTATTGTGATTATTACAGACGCGCATTCTAATAAGGGAATGAAAAATGGCGGCTTTGTTCTATTCCGATCACATCATCTCATGAATGTGTGTACCTATGTAGTGAGTATGCTCCACTGTCTGGACTGGACGATCGACTCTTCACCATGGCTCGTGAAGTGCTCGTCGACAGAGGAGTGGCCATCCTGCCAACGGCGATCGACGGCGACATCCCAAGCAACTCCTAAATGAAAATCATATAAATATGTATCGTACAAAGATTCTGAAATGTAATCTACAGTGATCCTGGGTGGCATTTGTCTTAGGCACTCGAACTCACATGTGATTTGTCAATGAGCGATCGAGACGCGGAGCTCATGCGACCTTGTACCTGAAAATAGGTTCCTTATATGTACGAACGGGGGACTGACTCGTACCCTTTCGTCACCCATCCGCGGCACATCATCACTCGCAGAACTGCGCCCATTGGGCACTATTGGCTCTGCAACAAGGTCGGCACCGCCGCCCTCGTCGCTCATTACCCCCTGAAGCCAAATGGACAGTATTCCGAGTTTTGGTATAAATCGCAGCGGGATCAGACGTGAGACGAGAACATGACCTAGTCAGTGCTACAGTAGCCTACAGTGTGTAATATGGGATATGGGTGGTTGATCTGATTAGACAACGTGATATGGTTGATGGATGCTAAGTGCTTCCAAACAACAACAGGGGTTATTTCTCCGTGGATCGATTGATGGGAGAAGGGCACGGAGCGACACATGCCCATCACTCCGGGACGGCTGCCCAAGACAGGAGAGCAATGACTAATGGCGAAACAAGTGGAACGAAATTACTAAATATAATTAAAAATAAATTGCAATACATAGCCGATAACGATTGCTACTGGAAGCGCAGCAAAGTATTTTGAGCTCCCATGCATGCGGGCGAAAAGAAGCTAGGCTTGGAATTATGGCGACTGAAGGGAATTTTACTACTCCTCGCAGAAGCACATGTAGCGAAAGGCACACGTGGGCTGACTCTGAGCATCCTCTACTTCCTCTCTGATCAAAGGGGAAGAAAGAGACCGGGCAAAGGGTCGTATAGAGTAACAGGTGCACTGTGCCTGCAGGAAACTCGAGAAGGACTCGCGAAAAAAGAAGAAGCGCTATGATCTCTTATGACCGCAAGAATAAGGGATCAATCGATCAAAATTTGACGATAATAAGACGCCAGAAAAATGTAAAATCAGGAGCAACACACTCAATAGAGCAATCTGAAAGCAATTTTACGTAATTTTAGTCAGCTAAACTTGCATGAACAATCGAATCAAAGGGACGTGACGGATTCGCGCTGCGTGATCAAGAACGGTAACGGGGGTGGTGGATTTACAGATTCAGGCGGTGAAATTGTCTGCTCGCTCTCCCCCATTCCTCTCAGAATCGAGTGGGTGTCTCCTCTCTGTGTGTAGGAGCCGAGTCTCCGTGCCCTCTCCGATCTCCACTCACTCTCGTTCCACAACCAAGTGTAATGCAGAGAGAGAGAAGCTCCCGGCTTTTCTCTATCCGGACGAGCCGTTGGGAAACCACCTCTCATTCCAGTCCATGGGTGAAAGACAGGCGTGGTCACTTATGCAATAATGGCGAAATGGACATTTGAGTCACGTGATTATGACGCATCTGTCCATCTCGACACTATTGCACAAATGTCCATGGCACTCCAGTGTTTCACCTCGAGCACTCCTCGTTGAGGGCGTTGACCCAACGTGTTTGTTCCATGAAAACAAAGAAGATCAGGCCACTTGAATAGATACCGGAATTTATCGGCAACAAGAACATTCCGCTGTCGAATAATTAGCCAAGAACAAACAAAAAATGACGATCATCTACAAATTTGTTGTCATTCATACAGTATGGGAACAAGGAATTATGCGATTGTGAAACTTGGCAAAGATGGAGGAAAAATCTGATAATACCAGAAACATTTAAATACAGTAATAGCTGGTGTGGTTCAACATGAAAGAGGGCAAATGAGATTCGATCGGTGAAAGTCTTCGGTAGTGTTTGACACTTCTTCTGTGGTAATTGTATAGTTGAAAGGATAAAACTATGGTTATAAGGGAGCTAAACTTGATACTGTAGCAGGGGTTGTCTCTATGTCAATCGACTTGATGCTCTAACGGGACATGAATCAGATGCATCCCTCTTCCTTCTGATTGCAACGCACGTCGTTCGTCAGTTTTCTTCGCAGTACCGAAGCTGAAAGCACATCGCCAATGTCTTTGTATTATATTGTGCAGTATTATTCATTCGTTCTTGGTGATAAATTAGCATGCTTCATGCTTTAGTGCTTGGGTAAATACATAGTTACTTTGGTCTTAGTCCAAGTGTCGTTCTTTCTGGTTTGTAATAATAAGACAGTGCTGACTGATCATGCATACCTCAAAGGAAAGGACAACACACAGCGACAATCATGCAATATCTGCACTCAAATCTGCATTCGACGAGGAAATTGCAGTATGAGAATCTGAAATGAGCGAGAGTTGCACGCGCACAAAGGAGGAACAACGGGACATGCATACCTACATCATGCAGCATATCGGGTTCTCACAAACAAAAGATCACGCAATAACTGAGCACTCAAACGTCATAAAACATCAAAGTTCATAAAATATTGACCTTGCGTCTTGCTGATTCTCGATGCCCTTCTCTTCCATCCACGCATCAGCTTTCTCATCTTTGCGCTCATCGCCGGCTTTTGCTAAAAAAATAAATTTCTAAATTTTGTTATTAATTTTAACGGCATGTTTTCGCCCCTACGCTAGGTTCCCGTCCGGTATTAAAGAATGATGTTTGTCATGCCATAACAACGAAACATCACTTGGCCGAAATCTGATACCCTTGCAAACGGAAGTATGCCCATATATACGTGTGAAACGTGAAACGAGAATGGAAAATAAACCAGTGTATGGCAAAATGGAGTGAGTCATTGGCCGGATCAAAGATTCTTTTTGCATTGAATAACTCACCAGTTCACAGACGAACTCGCTCTTCCGCGGGCTGCTGACCTTCTGAAAGGAAATTTGAATTTCGACTGTCTCCGTGCTATATCTGTGTGAAGTTCCCTTCAAATCTACAGTGCTTGGGATTTCTGTGACAGGATATTTTCATCTACTCATGTTTTCATCAACCAAATTTACTGATAATCTTGCAAGCACATGTTTGTCCGAATTATGTAGTGTCTACCTATGTGTGTAGACGGATGTGTGTGATGGAATGCGCTTCATGATAAGAAGATGGACGGTCCAGAATCCATCCGATTTCACCCCAATTCTGTCTAGGCCACTCACTTTTCGCTCCACCATCGGGGCCTCGCAGACACAGTGAAGGGTCGTCTGCAGGCCTTCAACGGTCACTGAATGCTGTCCTACCGTGCACGGTGGAAGCAGAGGATCCGAACAGAACTGCAAACCACTCATCACACATAGTCTTCCATTGGGCGCAGCGAAACATTTGGACTAGCTGAGTATCTTTTTAGAGTCAAACGACACAATTTCGCTGTTTTACCACCCATACGCGCTAAATTGTAGTTGCCCGCAGTTAGTAATGTCCTGAAGAAGAACTCACACGTTAACTATATTTCGCACGTGGCGCCATAGTTAGTTAACGTGTGAGTTTGTAAAACCGTGTCCATATCCTCGCATGGCTTCTATTTACGGAGCCACATTCGTTTCATATTATAGGCGGAAATTAATGAAATTTTCATTAGCCCCACGTTTTGCGTCCCGAAAACCACGGTGTTCACTGAACATTTTATTGCGGGGCAGGAGGCCGATGTCTGGAATTCGGAAACTGGAGAGTCCATGCCCATCTTTATTTGCGTCACACAACAATTGGGGGCCAAACTTGCCTACGTTGCGGAAGTGCGGATTTGTATTTCATGCCGCCCTCTGATCATTACTATTGTACGCCAGCAGAATCATTGTGATAATTGCAGCGCCTCCCGGAACCAAACTGCGCTGACCTTTGGAAAGGCCGCGGAAGCCAGCACAAGTGCACACGGATTTGCAAAAGCCTGGTCACCCCCCCCCCCCGCAGGGGGGGCGGAATCATGCGAGGCCACGGCAAGGTGCCGAAGATTACCGGCAGCGGGCGAAAGAAGCCGGGGGGGGGGGGCCGGAGGAGTAGGTGGGGCGGGGCGCGTTGGGCGGCGTGGGTGGGGCGCTGGC
>JACMIF010000014.1:0-91103 GCA_014805445.1 Diplogasteroides magnus | reverse complement strand
CCCACCCCTCACCAAATACCCCTTCCCTTTGTAACGCCCCGGTACCCCGCCCAACTGGACACGGTTTTGCAAAACCCCGGGCACCCCCCCCCCCCGCATGGTGGATGCTGACCATGAGTTCAAAATCTTTAAATTCGTCGTCATTATTCCCCGCCGCGCAGTCGTCTATGAGGGAATGAGTCAACACCGCAGCGGAGAAGAATGACGACAAATTTACCGATTTTGAATCATTAGCCGGTACAGACACTCACATTATACAGTATCTCCTGGTGCACGGCCTGATGAGTTCCGCAATCATTCTTCCCTGGACAAGAACACATCTCAAATCGGAGGTCGTCCATGAAAAAGAGACACGACTGACGGGTCTTGCAGGTCGGCGCCTTGTACACCTTAATGGGGAATTTTGCTGAGTCTCCTGTGGATGGTCGATGTCTTACCAGACTCGACGGCCTAGAGAGGAGGTTGGCGGAAACTGCAGAGCATGCAGAAAGCAGCAGGAAGTGGAGTGGAATCATACGAACTATAAGATGACGATGATAATCATTCACGTAGTTTGACAGCGAACGGCGCAGAGTCAACAGGAAATGTATGGTCCACGCAAAAACGTTGCAAAGATTATGAATCAGTGAGGATTTTAAAGAGTCTTTACGAGTAAATGATGTCATCAGACTGATCACAGCTTCTCCTTTATTCTACAAATTCAACTTGGAACGAAATCAGAGGAGAGATGAGGTTATCAGTCTTCTGGGTATTCTGCGACTCGGAAACTTTTCGGAATCTTTATAAGGATGACCCCGGCGACGCCATGGAGCTGATAATATTGATAGTGGCTCTTGTCGTTGACAAAACATGAAATGCAAAACTGCTACGTATTCACTCTCCGGATCATTGTCTTCAAGTTCTGGGGAGATGGCAGTTGGGGAGAGAGAAACGAGCGTCGTCAAATGTGCAAAATACTGGTTCTTCTTCCGCAAATCAGTGCGTTGATCAGTGGCCATCGTTATCTATGCACCATGAACCATGCAGAAGAAAACATTTGCACATTCCATGGGGGAAAGCAAGAAACAAAACAGAAACTGCATGTAATCACAGCTAATTCTTCTCATATTCAGGGGCTTCCCCCGCAAGACAAAGTAAAAGTTGCACCCGGTATTCCCTAGTCTAGCATTTGTGGACATCGGATACTACTAGGGTGTCGCTGATGGTGACTATATTGACAGCCGCCATTTCGAACCACTCATAGCGATCATCACTCACTTTGCAGAAAAATCGCTCGGAGTGGAATCAAACGGTTCGAAATGGCGGCTGTCAATATAGTCACCATCAGCGACACCCCTAGATTCTAGTCGAACTGCGGAGATAAGTCGAGACCTCCACAGAGACTCACTAGAATGTTATCCCCACGACATATCAAATCGTATAGTTAGGTAAAAGTTATGCTGACGTTGAGAGATTGTCGGTACTCACGAAGAAACGCATTTTTACACGCAGGATTAACGCATGGGTGTCTTTCGATGATTCCAGTACCAGAAATAGAGCAAGAAGTCCTGCTCAGTGAAATATTATTCTGGACTTTCCTCAGGGAAGAGGATATGGAATGAGGACATGGCGAGAAACGGTATGTGATGGGGCGTGGCGAAGGCGAGACCACATAAGTTCTCGGCATACACGCAACGGCGTTCGTATTTCTGACCGACTCCTCATCATTAGATACATTGGTCACATTAGCGGTTACACAGGTTACACAGGTTTTAGCTCATTCATCAATTTGCTTGTGGGAGTGAAATCACCTTTTGAAAGTGCACTAGTCATCTTCAGCATGGGCAGGGGGCAGATTGGTCATATCCAAAAGTCAACCCACTTCTTGTGCGGTGTGAACCTCTAAGGCCTCCCACATGTTTTCCTTCCTGGAGTACGGAAACTAGTGGGGGGTAAAGAAGAAATGGGTTCATAATAGCTTATGAGTTTGGTGAGAAAGAGAGAAGAGGGGGAAAAGAGCGGAGTTTGCTACTCGTTCTATCTACAGTGTGACTAATAGTATTCACTAACACGAGTGTGGGTGGGGGAGTGGGGGAGGAACGAACGCTGGATAGAAGAAGAAGAGCAGGAGATGGATGACTAAAGGGGCTGCCGCGCCTACGGTCAGGTGAGATTGGATACTATCGAGGATCATTTCATTTGATCCGATTGGATAGCTATCCTGGCTGGAACAGCTGGCTCACGATTCGTGATCCGCTCAGCGTGGTGAATTAGTTGCAGAACGGCCAGGGAAAATATGAATGAATTGCCAACGGCCGACGTTCCGAGTATCGGGACGTCCAATATGTGGGAATCTGTGGGTTGGCATACAGTACGAAGGGGAGGGGAGTGGGCATGACGAACACGATGGGAGAGTGGAGCCACTCTAACTGGAGCCTGTTCTCAGTGAGTGGACGTTGGGTAGAGAAACAGGCAGGAGCACAACAGCCACTTTTCCAGAATCAAAAACGAAAACAGCTGTTTACTGCCAGTAGACCACACCCTTTTGTGGATAATGAAGCCTAATAGACGGACCACAGGGGGTGAGGGCGAGTGAAATGCCACCGGTCTTTGCTCAGAATTCTTGATCTACGATGACGAAGGTTGACCATGAACAGGCTTATTAGGAGGTCATTCAGGAAGAGTTCCCCACACGGCAATTGCACATTGCATGCACATGCGTTTTGAAACGTCTTAACTATGGTTCGAAGTAGATGTAAGCATAGATAATCACAATTCTAAGACGGCTACAGATGACCATCGTTTGGTACAAACAAGACTACAAATGGACAGATATCGGGTCACATCACCATTTTTGTGCGAGTGCACAGTTCTTATTGACGGTGGGTGATAAGGGCGCTGATAAAGGGCGTAGCCCACCCCTCCAGGGCACAAGTTCAATATGAACTAATCTTACATAGTAAGGAGATAGTATACAGAGGGGAATAAAGACTGTCCATCCAGACCATGTATAAGAATGAGAGGCATATTTACTTTATTGTATTAAGATTGTTATGCTCATTCGAGCAAATTATTCGATACGATGTGCTGTGACAGCAGCGTATCACTTAGGAACTGTTATTTCGGAACGCGACATTTTGTAACGTTCTGTGAATATTGCCTATTGATGCCTAGTGGAACAAAGTTCCGAAATGCCGTATTCCTAAATGACAGTTCCTAAGTGTTCCGTTGCCGACGTGACAGTTTTCGTCACAATGGTCGTGTCAACGAGATCTTTGATTGGTAGGAGATATTATATATCCTGAATGGGGAACTATGGATGGCGATCAGAGATAGTTCCAAAAATACATCACAATAGCCCTGAAATCGGAGCTTACACAGGGGCTCCTGGGTGGGAAATCGGTCTTTATTCTTGATGACACACAATCAAAGTATTTACTGCTTTCGACTACGGTTATTGTGGTGGGTTATTATGATGTATGGTTAGCACTTTGACAACCATACAATTGTGACTGACACAACGTCATTTGCGTACCGTGTTGGCTGCGTGTCCTTTGTAGTTATGGATGATTATCAAGCATAAAATTAGATAAGGGCATCTCTCTGGTATACATCAATTATCTACGCGACTAGTTAGGTGCTCAGGACTGTGCGAAAACCGAAGCTCCTGAGATAAGGAAAGCATTTGAGGGGTTGGATAAGCATGAACTATAATGAGTTTACATAATCATAGCGGGTTTCAGGGGCTTTCCTGGGCGAACAGGGCCGAAAAAGCGTTCTGTTGTTCAAAGTGGGAACGGGCGTTAGGAGGAAGATCTTCTTCATCGTCTCCATCCTTTCTGATCCGCCTCCACTTAGCGCGGCGGTTTTGGAACCACGTCTTCACCTGAAAATAAAATGTGAATTTGATCCTTTTTGGTCTTATTCTTCCGTGTTTAGTGTTCTTCCTACATGAAAATGACCTAAAACCACTTATGATAGGGAAGTGAGTCAAAGTGCGCCATTTGCCAGCATACGTAGACTGGTGTTCATGGTGATCCCGGATGTCACTTGATATTCGCGCCCCATGCCGCCACCCCGAATTAGCCGACCATTGACGGTCGCGTGCGGCGTTGTATCACATTTTCTTTTCTGAGGAGACACATCGTCACACAGGGGCAGAAACCGAATCTCCCCCCGAACAGAACACACCAGTGCCTCATTTGGGGAGGGGGGAAGTTCATGGCATCCATGAGGGGGGAGTATACAGTTGCGTAACCGAAGAGGGGGGATTGGCCCCTATCAACCTGCTTCTGACCCTCCTGGCCTCATTCCTGTGCCTTCACACTGTGATGAACAAACACGGACACGGTGATCCGATCTGATCCTATTAGGCCTTGTATGTGAACGGTCAATTGGTTCACCATTATCATCATCCCTCTATGCACACAGCAGCACAGTGTAACACAGCCACTGTACAGTCTATGAAAATATGTTGACCATGCCGGAGATTAGGGTACTTTGGTATTTGGCACACGTGACATACCAGACTGCTGTCACTACTCTCTACAAGATTTTTCTCTTTCTGATGAAAATACAACTAGGACTGTATTCACCAGAAAAACAGTTTTCACTGTCTGTAGCGTCCTTGGGTGCCCTAAAGTGTAGTGCGTTTCGTTCTAGTGACTAAAACTGGCGCCAGAAAAGTATTTGTGCGCATTTTTATATGCAGAAGATAAGCAACGTGACGTAAGCTGGTATGCAGGCGATAAAATTGCACGGTGTGTCCATAAATTGTGCAGGGTGGAGCTCATTGTATTGTTATGTCTAGAGTCCACCACTTGGATGGAAAGGGTGTAAAAGTTAGAGCGACTGGTATTCTGGTATTTATTGTTAGAACCTGGAGGTAGAATCCACACGTCAGCATAATATGCGCAATATTAATTGGGATTACCGCCTGCCGTTTCCTAACCGTTTCTCGAGTGGCATTTGAGGGAACTGCTACCAAGAGTGGGTATAAAGTGGGTGGATTAACCCTTGTGCTTGTGTATCAATATCCGATCCCCCTCAATCAATCATAAGACGAGTGCCTGTAGTGGGTCCTTGTGGCTGCTTCTTCCTATCAATGACATCGCTCACTCTCAATCATGACAAACAACACCCGGATAATGGGTGATTGAGGGGGCAGAGAGTGACTAGAGACAAGGGCGAATAGAGAGGGAACGGACAAAAATCCGTGGAATGATCGACGCAAACAGATGAGTCGAGAGAGAATGAGCGATGCTTCGAACTGAATGTGCGCGAGGATTACGGTAGTTGGGAATGTAAACATGAAAAGGCACCGTACAAAGAACGAATCGTCTCCCATTTGAAGGCTACGGTCTAGCAGAGCCTGAGGCTAATTAATACGCATATTCAAAGAGCATATCTAGGAAGACGGAGTACAAAAAATAATAAGCTGCACAATAAATACGTGGTGATTATGCTCGACTAGCAGCGCTTCAAATGATATCATAAATCATCATAGACCCTGGACCATGTAGTATTTTGGGTGGTGCACTCACCTGTCGTTCAGTAAGCGATAGCACTTTCGCCAGTTTCTTCCTGTCCTGTGGCGAGAGGTACTTATGACCGTCGAACTTCTGCTCTAATGCATCAGTCTGAAATAAATCTTCTCATTTTCACAAGGAGGAGAACACGAAGGACAAGAGGTTATCAACAATTCTCGTAAACTGCATGAGAATCTACATTTTTGTAATCCTGAATAATAAACCATTGCTAATTCCATCATGCATGGACAAGTCAAATATTTCGCAGCACCTGTTCGTTCGTGAAGCGAATCTGGCCTCCTTTCCTCTTATGAGATGATGATTTGGTCGCGTAGGGAAAGAACCAGGGAGCCATTCCTAAAGTGCGAGGTCCATCGATGGTTGGTCCAGACGAAACTACCTGATGCTGAGGGATCCCAGAGAGCGTTTGGAGGGATGCCCATGGGTCCTCCGCCGTTGGAAACACCAGCAGCTATTGAATCTGCAATGCATTCTTACTGATTCTCCTTCTCATGTCTTGTACCCCAACGCATATATATTATAGTATAGTCTGTAGTGTCTATAATATAGTTATGGTATATGTCTGTCAGTCAACAAATAATGACAAGCAGGTGCATCAAGAGTACAATATTTTCCCTTCTAAAGAAAGCCTATGTCTGGCCAGAAGAATAGGGGACCCTACAAGTGTGGTAAATGATATCTTTGTTGTCCCCACTAATCACTTGCTGTTCTCAAACACTCCTATCCTTTGTGAAGGAGCGGCGTCGGCTTAGCAGAGAAGAAGAGACACAACATATCAATGAGTGCCACCCTCTCGATTAATCCACTCAAGTACTTCTCTTCTCTTCCACCGCTCTTGTCTCTTCTCCAATGTCCAAGTGATTAGCCCCGCATCTCCTTTCATCGGAAGGAGCGCACTTACTTGAGGACATGATATCGTCCATTTGTGGCCAACTAATTGACTTCAAAGTCAACAAGGCTCAAGCGTCTTAAGAATATCACTCAAGAACGAATAGGGCGATAGACATTAGCGCCACCATGATGAATGGATACTTTGACTATTTTCCATGGTTCGTCTGTCCATTTCATCAATATGGTGCAAATGGCCATGTTTGAGTGGTCTTTCACTCGGGATACAGTGACAGCCCCCCCCCCCAAGGGCTTGTTCTTCCCACGATGAGATTACGGTAAAGCGGTATGTCGAAATGTTTGCCGAGACACCCGACCATCCATTCTCCCTTCTCAATGAAAGGGCGAATAATGGAAGAAGAATAGCGTGATTGGGAGAGTGCGAAGGTGTGAATAGACAATGGAGAGGAGTGTTTGAGATGGCTAATGCTAGTAAGTGACACCCGTCGGACAGTGACCGGCACATTAACCTGTGCACAACAAGTCACGAATCGACGTAGTTCAGAATGACTTTTATCATATAGTTCTTTACGTAATGTTCCCTTTCGCCAAGAACTACCGAGTCAGAAGTTTACTGATTTCAATTTCCAATGATGAAACAGTGCGCAAGATGTTCGGAGCTACATTTTTTTATTCCTGACGCGGAGATCATTCTTATAAGCGCATTGATCTCAATTAGAGTGGGTGGTATAGGATCATTCCGAGGAAACGTTCCCGGTGTGCGGTCGATGAAAATTCCTCTTCTCTTCATGAGGAATTTTCCTCATGTAACGATGAGGAATTTTTGCATGATTTCCTCGCGAATGAATGTGAAATGTTTGGGAAAGTGGCAGTCTGTCTCTCATTTTCTTCCTTAGCTCTATGCAAGAGCGGTTTCTCAGCGATACAATTAGTTGCAGATTTCAGTTGAATGGGGTTATTTGGACCGCGCTGAGTAAAACATGACAGAGAAAATGAGTTCAAGGGAGGAATTCCTCATAGAATTCCTAGGAATTCCTCATTCCTATGAATTTTTGTTCATGATGAAATTCCTCATGAATTTCCTCTTTCATGAGGAATTCCTCTTCCACCCACTCTAATCTCAATTCAGTGTGAGTCATATTTTTAATCGAAAGGCACTTGACTACAGCAGGGTATAAGATCATACCTTGCATCGCAGGCTGCATGTGTTGCGTTAACTGGCTGAGTTGGTGGGCTGCGGCGAGGCTGAGGAACCTGAATCAATCCCGATGATTATGCGTTAAAAGTCGATGACAAATTAAAAATAAAAACTCAAAATTTAAGGTTCAACAGATTCTGACAATGTTGGAAAGTAAATTAAGACTCACCAAGGAGCAGCATTGTGGATGCCCTGTTGTCTGGGAACACCACAGGACGGAGGGGAAGAGCAGCCAGCAGACGACTGTGGAGAATCGTTCAGGGAGGGGGAGAGACGACTGGGCGAACTCTCAAATATCGATACTATTGAAAATGGCCTAGTGAAACACATTATCGAACATATTTACATTATGAAGACTTGAGTGAGAAAAGGCAGTGGAACCATTGACATTTGCGCCAGAATAGCTAACAATTCATATGGGCTATAGATCACAGCGCATCACAGCGCATGGTCACTATAGCTAACATTTTCACGCAGTAATTGTCTTCCACAGTGTTGACGAAATGAATGAGCGACATGCTGATAAGAGTAAGTAATACCCACCTTCTCTCCCTCGGCACTGTCCTCATTCTCCGATTTACTATTGGGAGATAGCGGAGGCTGCAGGATGCTGCTTATGGAAAAAGCCATACAGTCCTGGATTATATTATTAAGTGAGAAGGGAGACGGTAGGGTGTGGAGTTCAGCCAGTCTATTGGACTGAGCCTGATTTGGCGGAGGGTGGAGTCAAGGATACGGTAGTTGAGCAAACACGGGTGTTGGTTATGTGGTCTGCTTTGCCCCTCTGACTCTATCGTACGGTGTTTGTCTCTGACGAGAGTGGAGGAATGGAATGAAGGACATGATTCCCTCTCTCTTGGCGTATCGTTTACAGAGAGAAGTGCGCGATTACCAATGGCATCAGAACAAACAGAAGTTAATCGAGAATGAAGAAGAGCATCGAAAGCGGAGAAGATCCTATGCTGAGCCGTATGCTCGTGTTACAATGTACAAGCGTTTTTGACTACTACTTAGTTGGCGCAGAAAGATTCGTTAATGGAATAGCTTGCACAGCGGATAGAATAAGTGATTGAAAAGAAGCATTTGACCGTCGATTTCCTCGTCATCAGAGATGCTGCAGAACCTTCTCAGTATCAGATACGGTAACGAAAGAGATCATAGCGTCTAGCAGGTGCTGTTTTCAACTTTATACAACGCGCTCATATTTATAATTTTATTATTTGTGTTTCAACCTAGTCTATGGTTGAATTCACTGAGGACGGCCCTCGCAAATATTTGGGTGCGAATGCAGTTACTACTGGTCATACTGGGACAAAATCATTACATTTATGCCCACTCTCCATACCTCGACATTCCTTAGTGACCTTCCGAGAGCAGAAAACTGTAGATTGAGGAATGTTGAAAGAAGAACATCGTTTGAAGAAGGCATAATTCATCTGCTTCCTTTCCGATCTGTCTGACTCATGGGAGCAATATCAAACTGAATTGTGCAAAAATTGCGTCCTTTATTTGTATTTTTCTCAATTTCGTGATGACAGAGGCGAATCTGTGGAATCGAATGAATGGTATGAAAGTTGAGCGAAATACAAACCGTTGGCAATAAAAAAGGAGACGGTTAGATGCGCATTGAACTATATTATTCGCGAGTTGGCTGAGAACAACAGAAGGATGTGCAGATTGAACAAATGATGCCAACTTGCAGGGTTCAACAGTATAATCACAGAAACAGTAAAAACAGTTAGATACTGCAAATCATTCCTAAAAAAATTGGATACTTGTACTGTGCTATGTACGGCATTTTCAATTCAAACAACCAAGAAGAAGGATGGGGAAATCTGATTTTGATATGACTAAAACCGTAACACAGGAGGAAGAGAATCATGATCGACCCTGATAAACGGACTGCGAAAACCCCGGTTGCGTGAATTATGAACACAGAGCTTCTGAGACACTATTTGCAAATACACAGAAATTTAGTAGAGAATGGGATTTCTAATAGGGGTTCAAAAACGGTAAATTTGTCGTCATTCTTCTCCGGAGCGCTGTTGTCTCACTCCGTGATAGACGAACGCGCGGATGAGAAGAATGACGACAAATTTGCTGTTTTTGAACCCCTAATTTCTATGAAGATAATTCAAAAGAATGACTAAAATGAATGAAATCACGTAAAAACATGTTTTCTTTCATCGATCTTGAGGTAGTTTGTTTCAGTCACTTCCTCATTCATGTCTTCCATAATTGAAAGTTGACCTGACGACGAATTGCGCTTGTTTAGGAACCTTCGAGGCCTGAAAGGCTTAATTCTTCCCATTGTTCAATGTTCGTAAGTACGTTGACTACTGCAACGGTCATGTGCTGAAGTTCATGCATTTACTTCTTTATCCATTCTCGGGCACTTCTGTCAGAAGACCATTGAGAATCATATCATACAAGAGATCTTTTAGTTTTAGCGTCTGTTTTTTAAAATTTATTTTAAGACTTCAAATATCTATCACTATTAGGCCGTTGAACGGGATAATGAATACAAACCTTCCCGGCGATCACCTCCTTTAACGTGTTTGCAATGAAGTAGAGAGTGTCAATGTTCATCGTCTTTATGGCGTAGACACAAACCTGAATGGAATAACTTGGAAATAAGTTATAGGGGTTGTTCCCATACAATACGTAAAGGAATCAATATTTCTTCACGTTTGCATGAAATCGATGAAGGCTAACCTGATGAATGAGGTGAGCATGGAAGAATGGGCATCCACGCACTGATGAGACAACGCTTGTCACGTCACCCGAACGCACCAGTTCCAGACACATGTCCGAGAACTCGGAGGGAATCTCTGAACGGGTACTATAGTAGTAGGGTTTCTAAATCGGGAGTAGAGTGCATTCGTCTGTTGCCTGCTTCCCGAGGAGCCGTTGTCTCATTCATGCAATAGACAACCGCTCCTCTTCAATCAGACAACAGAGGAATGCACTCTACTCCCGAATTAGAAACACTATATAGTAGTAAAAAACAAAGCGACTACACTGAGTGACCCTGAATGAACACTCGCCCACTAGTCAAAAATATAAAAGCTACGACAACACTTGCTTTTGAACATTTTCCCTCCCAACTCAGGAACGTTTTCCCGCAGAAAAGACGCTGCGCACCGCATCATGCGAACGGACTGAGTGTCGCCGAGAGATCTAAATGTTTTCATCAGAGGTTCAAAAACGGTAAATTTGTCGTCATTCTTCTCCGCAGCGCGGTCTATCATGAAGTGAGACAGCCGCACTCCGGAGAAGAATGACGACAAGTTTAGCGGTTTAGAATCTCTAGTTTTCATCACTTTGAGTACAGTTTACCGGAACAACTTCCGTTGAAGCATCTTCTTATATTACCCTTTCTCTGATATTAGTAAATGCATCACCTTCTGTGATACTCCTGAAACGCGGGTCTCTAAATGAGACCCTGCTTGACAAGTATCGAGGTGAGTGTTACCGCTTTGTACTCAGCCATGTTGTCGAGGGCACCGGAAGAGCTCCACTCATCGCGCTGCAATGGAAGGTACTGCATGGAAGATGTTTTTCATGACACCATAAATATATATAGCGTTAAAGGAGCCGTCCGGGGAGATTCCTCTCGGAGGAATCAATACTTTCCGTATATTCATTCTTCCTGCTCCCTCACTTTTCACCGGTCGACTTCTTTAATGCTGTGAATATAGGTCGATGCAAATAGAAACGGTATGCTGGTGCAGGGCAAAATTAAAATAAAAACTCACGAATACTAGATCATAGAGAACCTTCTCCATCATGTGAAGTCTCGCCCGTTCATCGTAATAGTCCGTGAATGCTTCAGCCATGACCAAAAGTGCCTCATCAGACGATGGATCCCTCAATTGTGTGAATGACATTGAAGAACTTTAATTGAGCTATCACGAGATTTCACAGCTATTTTGAATGTCATTTCGCACGCGAATGTAAGCATGTAACCTGATGCCGACCCCTAAGAGCACCACACAACTGAAAGCGCACAAAAGGGCCAAATCCCAGTAGGTAGAGTCTCGAAGTAGGAACGATTTCACATGCGATACCGGGTGCAGGACAGCAGCGCGCGCCATGGACATTTTTGCTGCAATAGCGAAATGCACTGATTTGTCCACCAACATGTTGGAGCAAATGCAGATAGCGTTGGTGTTTTCATCCGTGATACCTTATGGCCACGAAGAAGGCGTCTTTCAGTTTTGTCGCTTCCCTTGGTAGAGGTGAGTCTCCTCTAATGAAATCGTCCGAGTACTCGTCGCTTGTTCCTCCGTTAATTGCCACTTCTTCATCCCTACACCTGCAAAAAATAGCCAAATCCACCAGGTAATAATTTACGTCCGTTCGGCTACCTAGGTAGCATTTTTGGCCCGTCGACCACCATTAGAAACCATGTAATTAGTCTGAGCTTGAGGGAATGTGAAAGGCCATCATTTACACACGCAGTAGACTTTCTTCAGAGCAGTGAAACAAGACTGATTGCAACATATTGCTTCGTCATAAGTGCTTGCACTTCGCTCACTAAAAAGGCGCAAGGGAACAGGGGAACGTGCAAGGAGGCATTTGACGGTAAATTCTAAACATTTGCATGATGAAATGCCGCTAATTAGCGCGCAATGGCGTCATTGGAAACCGAAACAATTATCTCTGCCATACGAAATTACAGACATACGCATCCGTCGGGAATAATTCATGACGATAACTCGCTTTTGTGCGCAGAGAGGATACCGTTATTCAAGCCTTGTGATCATTGGTCGTTTATGAACACATATCGCACGATGGAGCAGACACTCCTATTGTTCACACCCGTGTGTTCTCTCCGTACAGATGGTGCCTCCTTTCAATTCTTAGAAGAATTCATCTTTGTTTGGCTGAACTCTTCCTAGATTGACCCGGAGTCTATTTCAGGTTCACCCGTACTTTTGGGATGTGACTTTGCGCGATCGAAAGTACTGACGTGGAGGGGATTTTACAAACTTTTTAGTGCAAAATAAGGAAACGCAATAAAAATCAAAAATGTATTTAAAATTGAATTTTTTTCCGGAATAGCATTGTGAGTGCTTTCGTGCTCACCTCTCTAATTCATTCACATCCTTGTGGTCGTCGTAGCTTTCGTAGTCATCCATACCGAGATCGAAATGATCTCCTGAACATCACTCACTCAGAAAGACAATCATTATAATATAGATCTACATAAATAATTATCGGAAGCATTCTTCGAAAGTTTCATTCAAGCATATGCATGATACTCTGGTAAAATGCTAATCGCTGAATGTGATATGGAAAATTTTACATGAATTTATCGAGATGGAACAGTTAACTTAACAAGGGGGAGGTATAATGGCGGGAGGATGAATCTATTTGGAGGAAATACCTTTCTTGCCCTTACAGCAGCACCATGACCAACACATGCTCACAAGAAGAAGAGAAGGGGACACTGAACGGGGGAGGAGTCGGAGAGAAGAATGGCAGAAGAGAAGAGAGAGAACAAAAGACAAATGGGAAGAGTGAAGATCGCTGATTAGCAACGGCCACGTATCAACACAAAGTGGAGAGATATGCTACAATTAATTATTTTTCCGAGCTTTCCATGTATCAGAGCTAGGGAATGCATTATGGAACGCTATTGGCAAAAGTTAATTCTAGACGCCTAAAGAGAGATGACCGCTAGGCATGAAGTCAAACGACTAGAAATTAACGGCTGTCAGTAACGTGCGATCCCGTGTCAGAGACAAAAGAACGATAAACGAAGAAAATACGAATGTCGAAGTTCAACTGATACAATCTCAGTTCTACCGGTTACATTGCTGGATGGCAACACTATCTCATAAAATATCTTACGCTTAAAGAAGAAGTAGATGAAGGAGAAACATTTCATGGAATACGAACTTTTTTGGTGCAATAAAAGAACGCGAAGAGGCCATGAATGGCAGAGTAAGACGGCTGTAAAGAGAATGTGGAAGAACTACACGGGAATATGAACTAGGAAATTATGCTGGGTCTCTTAACGGATGTAGAAAAGGAAGCATTGGTCATGTTGCAGTTATTCTATTTTACCAGTTGGTTGAGAATTTATCATCATTTGTCTGCAAAATTGCCCGCGCTACTAATAAATGCCTTTTTATGGAAATCTATTGCTCGTGAATTATGTTCGATTCGCAAACGACAAGGAAGAAGAATGAATTCTGACCTTCCTTCGTGAAGGGAAACCCTCAATCATTCCTGTCTTCATATGAGATGAGTTCACCTCACGGAAGCATCATCATTGTGAAATCGTTCGAGATACCCGAAATACGTTTGTTCAAAAATGAGCAAAGAGAACTCAACTGGTAGTAACCAATATTGTGCATTCACATTTCAACCCTACAATAATACTCAAAATCGAGACGTAACAAGATATTGCTTTTTCATTAAGAAGTGTCTTCTTCGATTTCGACTTCAATAAGATTAACGAAAACAAAAAAAACACTGAAGGTAAAAATTGATATTTCTCATTTATCGTGCGCACCATCTTCTTCCCAATGAAAGTGTAGTACTATCGGTGAGAAGAATTTCTATATTAAAAAACAATGTCAAAGGGTTTTTTTTAAATTGTGTAATCAAGGGCATACTCAAACATGACATGTTGAACTTGGCATACGAGTTTTGTATGATGAAATGTTATTCACTTCGGCTCGTAAACGTTTGTGTTCAGCATATTGCCTCTGAAAAATAGCATACTTTACTGAATGTATGATTAATGATCTTACTGTGCTTGATATTGGCAAACAACCAGTACTTGCTTGTTTCCTTGACAAAGGGCGATGCCACATCCGATTTTCGTAGTTTTCGCCCAAGCCATCTGTCAAACAACTCAAGTCTACTTTCCATCTACTTCCTCACTTGAGTAGCATGCCCGATTCCCGAATTGAACACATCAGCCGTCAATTTAATATCCTTCCATCCGTATTGTTGAAACTCATTCTCCCATGAATTGCTTGCTTCCTTTCCAACTCCAGTCATGGTCAGCTATACAAATCATGTTATTGGTGGTAGTGGGGGGAGGGGGGGGGGTTGGACTTTGACATACCGGTGCTGAGAACCACTTCGTGTAGAGATTTTCTCCGAACCCTTTCTTTTGTGAGTGCTTGAACTGGCATCCGTTAGCCCACTGTTGCGCACTGTTCTCTATGGCCGTGTCCCACACCTGAACGTCCACGAATCCAGTGAAAAACTTCTTAAATGAACCTACCAAGGAGGGAATCGGCGTCTTCGCGGCTGGCATTTTCTTTCCCTTGGCTACATAATTTCCAGAGGAGATCTTACTACGCAGCATGTTGTGGGCATTGAGAAAACCTTGTCTCTCCGTTGCCGGGATGGCACACAATGCCACTAAATAGTAGAAATTCACCAATGCTGAATGGAATGTAAGAGAATCAAACCTGTGAGCACAGTCAGAATCACGAGAAGAGAACCGTTCATGATGTGATCCGATTCATCGATAACGTCGTTCCTAAATATCGTACTCCGACGTAATCCTCTTTGCACAACGTGATCACTTGGTCCGTCAACAGTCTCCCGTTTTGGAGATAACGTACCGACGTTTCAGACATCATCGCAGTCAGCACAAAGATCAACTTCATCAGAATTTTCTCAAAAAATAAGCAAAACCAAGAGCAAAATAAAAATCAGTTTTATTGAAAAGTGACGTTGTTGTCGTAGTTTGTTCAGTCATTATCAATGATATCATGATTATCATGGTTATCATGGTTCTAAACCGTTTGCTCGGGGCATTAATTGTGGGAGAGGTGGTTGATTCGATCGTGCCTTCTTTTCAGCCGCTTGAATCTTGCATTGTCCAGACGCCACTGAAATTGTGGCATGTTCACTGAAAAATAACGAAAAGGCACCTGTTATAAAGGCGAGTAAGCGCGTGATCAATCGATTCATTGAGAATCAAGCATGGAAAATTGGTTTACGTTAAGTCTCAATATTTCGTAATCTTTTCGATCCGATCATTTTTATCCCATTTTGCAGGTGCATGAGAACCCATCACGACACAAACACCGTTTCATATCGGGAGGACTAGAGAGCACTGTTCAAAGATAATGGGTTTGGAAATAGTACGCCAGATTTTATGTATACTTGGGAGTACAATCCAAGCCATTCTACCATTGCAAGCATTTCATACCTGTTTCTAAGAGAAGAACTGTCCATCGGTCAACTTGCACTTGACGATTTCATTCTCAGTTCCCCTCCTCCATCCAAGCTTGTCGGACAAGTCAATAGCAAGAGCCTCTACAGTAAAATTTATCTCCGTTCCTTCCCTACCTCTAATCATCACTTAGCTTCGCTATGATTATTTATTGTATTATCTCTTCCCAAACGTTTCCTTTTTCATTGTTTATATGTTCTTATATCATATTTATTTATATGGCAGTCGTAGGAGTTCGTGCGTGTCGCGGTGCATATCTAATTGGAATAATCTTTCTGCTGATTGCGTGAACGCACCTACTCTGGCGACATTTAAAGCCATGATTTCAGCTCTTGACAAATCCATCATCGTCCCTATTTCTTCCATCAATGATTAAAAAACAACCCGTGAAATCTAAAAACCGACGGGTTAATCCATTATTATCAGCAACTTTTCTCTGTGATTTCCTTGACCTACACTTTTTGAATGGATAAACATATGTATGTATATATTTTGCATAATATTATGTGTGGTTCGTGCAACTGTGTAAAGTACTCGGTATCAAGTTTCCAATTGACGTTATTTATTGTTGGAAAAGATTGTATGCGCTTCATCAGTTCATTAAATCACAGTACATCAGTTCATAAAATCATCGCATATTTGAAAGCTAATGGAAATGTTGATTATCCTTATACTCGTAGATAATCCACTTTGGGGCGGTAAGGAATTATAGTCGTGCATAAATCAGCATAATACTGCAGTAACACTCTCCTCCTCTTTCTCAACTGCACTAATTCCACGTCGAGTGCAGTATGAAATGGGAGATCGTTTGTCTGCCTTGTACGAATCTATAGGAAATCGTACCGCGATAAGAAGGGAACTACTGCACACGTGGAATTGTACCCATTATGAGAATGCTAAAACTTGCATTTGTACCGTAAACGGAATTAACAGGAAAATAAATAGTGAATGGGCGGGAAATGCCAGCCTAGTCCATGGATGCAAGAGAAGAGGATGAAGATGAACGGCTAGGAGCGGGGCTTGCAATCATTCCTGCATATTGGGCCATCTTCAGTAGAAGTTGGGTCCCTCTCAAGTCCCTTCCTGTTTGGTGAACGGCTTTATGGAGGATGTTGACCTTAATATTGAGTTTATGAAAACCATGAATGATACACGAACAGTGTCCACTTGTTGCTTCAGAGTCATCTTGTGTGCCATAGTCAGTCGTCTCTCCTCACGAGTAACAGGCAGTTCGTAATGGAGGAATTCTTGTGACTTGTAGTCTATTCGCTTGTTTCGACCGACTTTCGTGGGCTTCCTCTTGGCTATGGCCATAGGAAGAGTCTGAGATCGTCCAATGATTCTTATATGGTCGAAAATAACCGTACCAAAGTCTCTCGTCCCTTCTGGCCGATGAAGAATGGCGTGACAGTGCGGTCATTCCATATCTTCCACTTCCACAAGACTCCGGACGAGACGAGAACGGCGCCCCACTGAGCAATGATAATCGAATGTTAATGATCGAGTACTAAAAACAGGAAGTAAGGTATCCTTGGTAAACTTCAGAAATATCCTACCTCTATCGACAACTCGTGCATGGCAGTGAAGAAGGGGCCACTTGAGTGGAATTTTCCGTATTTGATGAGACCCACCTTAGCAAGCGCTTGGTACGCGGTGAGGTTATCTACCTAAATTGGTCCTTGATCGGGATGTGGTTGTCCTTGGCTCACTTTTGACTTCCTCCTATCAAACACTGGCTGCTTGTAGTAGATGGGCAACAACACCACGACCTGATAAGAAACAGAAAATAACGTCATCTTCAACCAATGAATAAGAACTAGGATTCTGAAGACCCTCCCCAGTTCTACAGTTTTTTCTACATTATCACAGATTACGGTAACGGAGGAAAAGGCAAAGGTCTGCTCCGATCGCATGCGGTGAGGGGGGGGGGAATGCTATGCAATCTTTTTAGAGAAATCGAGACCGATATTTTTCTGTGGTTACTGTAGCTACTTACTTTGTGGCCCATTAGAAGGAACTTGATGGCGATTTCGAGGATTGCTCCGGAGGCGAGTATTCTATCTTTATACCAACATTCTTTGCTGTCATGGCAGTCCTCCCATTCAATCTCGACGAAAAAATTGTTTATGATTTCCATGAATAAGCATACCTTGTGGTCAGTATACAGTTGCCTCGATACGGAGCAGCCGTCTTAAAAATTTTAATGATGTAATAGAAAAATGGACTTGAAATACCAATAACTATGGGCCGGGGAAACACATGTTGCGATATCCTTTTTATATTTCCAGGATAATCCTCGAAATCCACCTCAAAGTTAACTATTTGTGTTAATTCCGGAGCTGAAAGTTCACCTCGAACGAATTCTCATCGCTTTCTAAAGTATTTGCACACTTTCTAGCCCTAATCGCTAGCTTTTCTTCAATCGTTGCATCTTCTTTTCCGTCCTAGACAGAATAAGAATATTTAAGTTGAAAAACGTTGGTCGTACCTCAAATGACTCCTGTAAAAACCTTGCTATTTCCCGTGCAGAGTCCGAGAAGTTCATCATTCATTAATTTGTTGTTACATAGTGATCACGAATGATTTTCATTTCAACAAGATGGCCTGAAAGCTATTCTCTCTAAGAAATAATAAAGGGAATTCAATTATTATATATATTGTGGCGCCAAGTCCAATATTTTTTATATACACAAAGAAAAAATACTTCAATTTCAAACATGGACATAGCACAACAATTCTTAATTATTCGATGTTCAACAATTCCATGTAAAATATTTAGCGCTTTTTGCAACATTCAAATGAAAAAGTACTACGGCCTACCGTAGGTATGATTTCCGTGCGAGAGCGCATGTTGGTTGATTGCCCATTTCGCTCAAGAATCACGATTTTAAACTAAAACTGGAGGAAATATCCACCAAGTGCGGACTATTTATAAGTTTTTACTCATATTATACTACTAGCAACAATGGCGTTGGCCATTAATCTCTTCTCCAGACGATTTATCCCAAATCCCGGAAAATTCTTTCTCGTCAACCCAACCACATCGTTATGGCGCAAATGGTGCTTTATTCTTGAAAATTATCTATATGTTTCAATGGAAATACATGAAAAAAGAATGGATCAAGTTCGTGAAGAGTTGGCAGTATAAAACAGCGTGTTTAACAATGGCAAAACACATAAACAATGCCACAAGCGAAAGACCTGTATTGCACTCTGTTGAAGATCAACGATAAGGAAACTTTGTTCGGGGAAATAAAGCTCGCTGTGAAGCCTGATGTAGAGCGCATAGCTTGATCACAGGGGATTCTTCCTGGGCCCTGAAAAGAATTCCTTAAACTTTCAAAATAGAACCATTTCCTACTTTTTACTTGGCTTGGAATGTCCTTGTCTGCATTCTTATCTACCGTGTACTGCAGTGGCTTACCTGGTTTCTTCCTTTCGGATATTTGATCCGTGTTCATCTTAATCTTCTTAACTTTGGCTCTGTAATTACAGCGACTTTGATCCCGAATTATGTGGAAATCGCTCACTCTGAGGGAATCTTCATTACATCCAGACGAATTGTATATCCAAGAGGAAGGCGAATTTGCTGAATGCAAAAGTGACCGACGAATGGCTTTGAAGTGCGTTTCTACCGATCATCGTCGGTTTGCAAAGTAAAATAAACTGACCGCTTTATTGAAGGCTCCGATGGCCGTATGGACTACAACCTTGTCCCGCCGTGTCCATTTATTGTAGCCTCGGCTATCCTGGGTCGCACCTCTTCCTCTGACAGTGTGACGACAGACAAGGATTTCCTTGTCAGCCTTGTCGCTGTTCTTCCTTGCACTCATGGGATATTTCCTCCAGAGGATGACACCTGACAGACAGGGAATAATACAGAAAATACAAGAATCAATCGAAGCGCGGTATGAAAAGAGTCATAAGCGGGACATTACAGGGAATATCATAGGAAGAAACAGTCACGAGAAGTTCAGAAGTTGTAGGGATTTAAAATTTGGAAGAGTGGTCCAGACGGACTATCATTTTCTTTCTTGAACGGTTCATTCTCTTTCTTAGAGCCGCGATGGGCGGAGATTTCATTTGATTGCCTAATCACTCAACAGTTACAAGAAACGGCGGTACCTACTCTACAAAACAAGAGGGTTATTATGCGAACGCAAGGGCGAAGCGGTCAAACATTTTAAACTCTCGTCGGCCTTTAGATAAACAGAGGATGGTGAAATTTGCGCGTTCCCTGGATCGTGTATTATGATAACTAGGCGGAACGTGAATCATCGCGAACTCCCAGCGATGTCCGATGATAAGAGGAGATGATGCATTTGTGTCACATCTCAAGAAGAAGCACCCTCTCTTCTCTTCTCCCGATAAAAGATAACTTCCGTTAGCCGGCCCCTGCCGGTCATTTGACGATTCTCACAAGGAATAAACGACGCTTCCTGCATGTTTATGTGTTCCCAAATGGTCTGTGTCACTTGGGAGAAGAGGCAAAAATGCATATCTTTATATTGCAAAGGGAATCGGAAAGGGGGGGAAGAGAACAGTTGAAGGAGGGAAAACGAAGGGCCACACACCAGATGGTCGCCCAAAAAAGAATGGAAGAGCGGCATGCGAATGAGAGAAATGGATAGGGGAAAGGGATGACCGACACTCATTCGGTGGACACTCGTATGCACAATTTGGTGCAGTAGAGACATTGCGAAAGGATTGATGGGAAAGGTTGGAAAGGGAAGGATCAGAATACGAAAGTGGCAGAAGTCAATCATATCAACTAGTGGAATGCACACACGAGATAAATTATTGGAAATAAAGACATTGGGCCATTCGCGTGAAAGTTAATGTGGAAGGCAACAGTTTGTGGTCGGGGAAGAATGCATGTTCCTGTTATAATGTGGAGTCATGACCGCATTCGAATGCTAGTGTAGCTTGCACCAGATGAAAGCAAGAAGGGACCGAGGTTACGGTAAGCGGATCCGAAACTTCTCTACAGGCCCGGAAACGAGAGTTATCGTAGTCAGATAACAAGACGATCACAAAGCTGCCAGGGGCTGTTAAAGAAGTTCGGATGCGTCTCAAAAACGTTGAGATTTGAGATGGGAAGCGCAGCAATGGACGGAATACCCTTGATAGATGGTAGCCGCACAAGGGGGCGAATCACAAAAGAATTCTACATGGGGGAAAACGAGCAATGACAGCGATATTGTTTGAATTTACAGTGGTCGAATCTATTACACTCGGGTGAAAGAGAAAAAGGCAATCATTATGGTACAATAAGGAGAATCTCGTCGAGTGAAGGCCGCTTCAGAGTCCGTTATCTGCAATGGTAAACATTATTGATTGATTTCGTCTGCTGTAATAATCTCGTAGAGCGGTTATCTATCGCACGAGTGAGACAGCAGCTCTTAGATAACTTGACGGCAGACGAGTGCACTCTACTACCGTTTGAGAAACCCTAGTACTGGGCTGTCAAATAAGACCGCTCAGGTGGAAGGGAACAGGTGTGAATGACTGACTGACGTCTCGCTCTTTGCTGCAGCAGCTTGGCGCGGTCGTGCGACTCGGGTCCGTTTCCATTGGCGTTGTTGTCCGGACACTCACGCGACACTACACAGAGATACTCGGGAGGCATCTCATTCGAGTACGAGAAGGCAGCGCCGATTGGGATGAGCTGAATGGGAATCAATTTGTGTCTGCTCATATGAGAAGAACCTGTCTACTGACACGACATGAAGCATAATATAGACAATTCCTTGATCCCAGGAACTTATGCTCATGTGGATAACAACTTGGGATCGCATTATGGAACGTTATTGACAGCCCTCCATTTCTGGCCGTTCATTTTTAGCGGTCATCTTCGCGAAGAAGAGAGACAACCGCTAGGAATACATTTAGACGGCTAGAAATGAACAGCTGTCAATAACGTTCCATAATGCGGCCCCTAATAACAGCAGTTTCATCCATTTGGAGATAAGGATACTGTAAGTACCTGTTCAAACTTCCATCCGTCGCTGACTGCAGAGACTACCGTAGTCAGTTCCTCCTCGTGGCACTGCAGCACACGGTAGACGTGCTTCATCTGCTGAAAAGGTAGTCAACTTTGCACGGGGTTTGAGGTGCAACACGAGACGGACCAAGTGAGGGGGATCAGCTACAGATCCACATCTATATCTAGTGCCAAATACACAGATTCTAAACATCCATACAACTATCTCCAACTCGTGGAGTGAGGTGAAGGAACCACCGTCTACCGAAACACTTTTATCTATACTGCTATCAGAATTTTATCTCTATATTCATTCATATTGTAAAATAAGTGAAAAGTATCTAACAGTAGGCGATCTAGCTATGTGCAGTACCCTCACTAATACCGGAGGAGTGACTAAGGGAACTAGAGCAGGGATACTGTGTTCATGCTCGGGATGTGCGTGAGGTTGATATGATTTCTGCATCAGTCCCATAAAAACCTCATTTCTGCAATGGAGAAGAAAGACTTCATCTTTCTGTCTCTCATTCTTCTCAAATATACATCACACGAAACTCTAGCTATCGTATCATATAACGAAATCGTCCTTGATTCAGGGTTGTTCCAGGAGAGTGCTACAGTAACCGTGAGATAATGAGTGCATACCGCAGCTGCTGCCTTCTTCGCCTCGTTGTCAATGATTCGCTCGGAGCACAGTTGAGAGAGACCAGGGAGGTTGTAGAACTCGGCCTCCTCGAGTACTCCTGAAGAAAAAACAGAGAATTGAGGTTGAAAACATAGAATTTATCTCTATCACATAAGAACTAATGTTTGACAACTTCAGGTCAGTTCGTCGATCTAGATCATAACCATCTCAACTCCATGAGCCAAGCACTTTGATGCATTTTCAAGATGGATTATTGTTGCAAGTCAGCGTCTATGGCCGTTATACTCACCTTCAATGGAGATTCCGTTGTTGACGACGAGTTTGCCGTGACGGAGGTAGTTGAGGACGGAAGAGAAGTACTGAGCATCACGGTCGATCAGAAACGCCCCGGTCTCGTCCTGAAACGAAATCTTTCGCATTGCTACATCCAAGATCGAATTGACCTCCTTCAAGAGGATCAAATTGTCATTTATTCGTAATCCCCGGTTATCGTTTCACTTGCGCTCCCTGTTTCTTCATGTACATCATGCTATGAGCGTTCTTAGGTCAACGTTCCTCTCTTCCCTCGGAATATTTTATGTGAACGCTCAGTATCTTCGAAAACGAGAGGAAAGACCTTCCATCCCGTTCCCTTTTTTGCCGGGTCTGTGACGTCCCCATCTGCCTTCCTACAGTATTCTTTAAAAATTTCAAAGTCCCTCGTCCCGAAAGCAGAGATGTCGCATGGCACAATTGTGCGTCCGCTAATTGTGACTAGCGGTTTGCTTCCTCCTCTTATTACCTCATTATCTTTCATTCGAATGTGTGTGCATATTCCCCCAATGATGGAATGAGGGGAGAGAGAGGGAGAGCAGAAGAGGATGTGGGGCAGAAATGCTTTCAATATGTAAGGAAGAACCTCTATCGTATACTTGCAGGAAACAAGATGTAGGATTGGTCTTCGCGCTAATTTCCCGCAGGAAAAGCGGAAATGCGCCGAGAGGTCATATGACTGGGGGAGAAAAAGATCTGCCGTGGTGATATTCTGGGAGATTGTCCGACATCATTTCAGCACTGTAGTCGACCCCATGCAACAGTTCTTCATTCCCTACATGTCTGCTCCTATCCCGAATTACTTTTGCAGATGGAAACATATAAAGCCAATTGTGGGTATTGGGAGAGAAGGGAAAGAGGAGAGTTGGAGGCGCAGAGCGGCAATTATTGGATTCAATGTTGCTTGGCCACGCATTACAAACGGACGTGTCATTAAGGTGCACGTTAATTGAAAAAGTTCGCATTTCTGGGGAATAAGTGTAGGCAAAATGGCTATTGCAGGAGTGCAAACATAACAAAACGCGATGATTTCACCGTAGAACCCCTTGATTTTGAATGAACAAACGCCCAATTTCGGGTATGTTTCTCGTGTAGACACCATATTCTTGCCATAACTCGTATCCGTTCGGGACCTTGTCTTGGAGTGAACTCAACTGCATCCCCCTACATACCTTCTCTGATGGAAGATCGCACTCCTCCTGTGCGAGACGAGCGAGGAACGAATTCGAGTCACGACAAAGTGTCTGCCGAGTCGTCTGGAAGATCTGCAAAGGGATACTGTAATCAGGGCAATCAATGCCAGGATACGGCAACCCATCATGTCTACAACAGGGCCATTTCTAAAAAAAACTTTGAACCAGACTAGGTAAATCGCCATGCCTTTCTGAACACGCGTATATTCTACCCATCATCTCCTGGATTCTCCAGATGGTCATCCTTCCCATGATTTAAAACTATAATAATTCTCGCGTGCGATTGTCATCATTAGTCACATCATGACCTCCCGTTATACTATCACTCTTAGTAGAATGTCTCCTGGGAATTACTCACGCCTACGTACAAGGGTTTCTATAACAGACGGAGAGTGCATTCGTCTGCCCTCTAATACACTAAGAGCGGTTGTCTATCGCTAATGCTCAACGAGGTTTATACAATAGACTAATGCACTCTGTTGCCGTTTTAGAAACTCTACCACGTACTCATCAGACAGATATTTTTGGCCATTCACATTCCCAATAGAAAGGGGATGACAGGAGTGTAGGGGCACTCAAGAGGAGAAATGGAATGCTTAGCTGTACCAATGAATAAGTAACATTTTTCCTAGAAAGATGTGGTTAGGATTGACGCCATATCACACCGCTTAGCCCCTCGTCCTGGCCTCTATCCTTTGCCTTGCGTTTGTTTCAGATTGATCGGACATCCGTCTTACACACTCCTCGGTCCCATGTCAATTCATCTTGCAAAACGGGTTCACTGCCCTTTGCAACAAAATAAACATGTGAAAGATCACAGTAGTCATCCTCTTGTTTTCGACGTAAAGACACGGGTTACCTATTCCTTTTCAACTTTTTGGGGCCTCGTGATGTTCTAATTCTCATCTCTTCAAAGCCCACGGCCTCAAAGGGAATAACAGACGTGGAACAGGAAAAGCTCTCATGGATGAGCGGGAATCAAATCCAGATTTGGCCATTCATTTGAGTTGCCCCGCGTTCTCTCCCCCATTTAACTTGATAGCCGCCACACTTTCTTTACGGCTTTTCTCGCCGCCTAGTGATAGTCTATCCACTCTATGGGTGCAGAACGAATGGGCTCTATTGGGGACATGTGTCCTTTCGCGAATGGAAATACCTTGGATGAGATCGTTCAGAGTAGAAAGAGAGGCAATTGTCTGAGTGGACAAATGATTGCGAAGCCCCCTTCAACTGGCACGATTGAAGCCCCTCTAGTAATGCCCCCCCCAATTGGGCCGACGTACGTTATGCAATCAAATCCTGCCCGTGTCCATTATCGGTATATCATGCGGATAACGCTGATACCAAGAAGAGAGCAGACAGGGGAGAGTGCGACTGACTAACAGGGGTTCGAAAACGGTAAATGTGTCGTCATTCTTCTCCGCCGCGCAGTTGTCTCATTCCCTCATGGGCACCGCGCAGCGGAGAAGAATGACGACAATTTTTCCGTTTTTGAAACCCTATTGACTACCGTATCCATGGGCTCAATAAGGTCAAACCCGCAACCGACCTGTCCTCCCACGTTGAGTCTGATCCAGCCAGAGTGGAATCCGATCGAGTCCTTGCTGCTGTGCATACCTGCAATGTGGTCATGATTGGCCCTCTGTTGGGATGATGGCCCACTAACTGACCACTGGAACCCGCCATTTATTCCATGGACCAACAAAGAACCACTTAGAGAGTGGCTTGAGAGGAGAAGGTGTGAATGATAAACGCTCTTCCTGTATGCGCGCAAGCTCCGCCTCTACTCAAATCCCCCTCAGGGCAGGAAAGACCGCATATTGAATAATTTGTAGCGCACTCACTAGGGGTTGTAAATAGATAAGTTTGTCGTCATTCTTCTCCAAGCGCAGTTGTCTCTTAGCGGATGAGATGACCGCGCTCCAGAGAAGAATGACGAGAAATTTACCGATTTATAACCGCCAGTACTCACTGTGGCTGATGTCGTCGACGTCGGAAAGATCCATGACAGGATGGAAGAGGAGAAGAGGGGAAGGAAGGGGAGAAGTCTCACATACACGCCAATCCTATGCTAAAACAGTGATATTACTTGAGAAACGAAAAAAAGAACAAAATATTAGGGGCTCAAAATCGGTAAATTTGTCGTCATTGTTCTCCGCAGCGCTGTTGTCTCATTCCATAATAGATAACCGCGCGGCGGAAAAGAATGGCGACAATTTAACCGATTTTGAACTCCCGCAAAGTATGAACAAAACGCGAAGTGTACAACGGAGCAAAGCCATAGAATACGCAAGAAGCCTCCCAAATGCATTTAGCATATTTTACGCTGTGGTAAACAGTAGTCGCCGCAAAGGGAAAACACAATTCTCGTATACAATAAACAAAACGCGCTCTTTTTCATGGAAATTACTCGCGATTGCAGTTTACTTGTACGGTTTGAAGCGCATGAGCAAGCAAAATCGAATTAAACGAGCAAATTCCCGTAAATTTTATGCGAAATGGTCATAAAACCGTAATGAGAGCAATTGGAAAAGGATGGTGAAACTGCCGAGCGAGAAATGGGCGACGGCGCGAAAATTGCAACTGAGATGGATGGCAGTTGGGGCAAATAGCCGAGAGAAATTCAAATTGCGCGCGCAGGGAGATCGCGGCGGGAGTATGCCCACTGCGAATATTTTCCAAAAGGGGTGGCACAAGTGTGCTTGATTTGCTTTACATTGGATTTAAGGAACGATACAAGTAATTGTTCTTTTATTAAAATAATTTGTGCATTTGTTATTCGTCTAACCTCCGCTGAGCGGTTGTCTCTTCAGACAACATCTCCGCGGAGGCTAGACGAATGACAAATGCACCAATTGCTTTGATAAGAGAACCATAACAAATTTGTTTTATGTCACGAAAGAAAGAGTTGGTGAACGTTAATTGACGAAAGAAGGAAAAGGGCTATCATCATTGAGAGGGGGCAATTGCTAGTGCACAGGAAGCGTCGGAATGTTTCTTCTGAGTGAAGAATGAGGCAGGAAAGGCAGGAATCAACCCCAGACAAGGAGCTGAGGAATGTAAGCGATTCAAGCAAAGGACATATAATAGTCGGTGTGGAGAAGTGAGGAGTGGCCACCACACTTATCCCCCCTTGCACTCTCCCAATCTTCTCCTGTCCTCTTTGGTGGGACCTCCGCCGTTGTTTTATTCGGGCTTAGATCTGACTCAGCGGTATTGTTGTTACATGTGGCCTCGTGTCTTAGGAGGGGAAGAAGGTATTTTGTATCTGTCCGCCCATAGTCGTAGCCCAAATTGCTGGCCACATGCGGTCGCCTGTGAGTGCCTGCCACCACAATCCATGCCGCGGTATGGCAAAGCCGAACTTTCCCCGCACTTGCGCTACCATGACCAAAGTGAGTCCTACGAGAATGAATGGAGACGATTCCCCCACGTGATTTGAGGTCATCTTCAGGCTCAACCGACGCCAGTGCCTCTCCATGATCAATGCGGCGCTTCCGGCACCCGATACGGTAGGTGAAATTGCGAAATGTCGAGAAAATAACAACCAAAAGTGGTCTGAACAGCCGCTCGCTTCTTCTCCAAACTTGCGCAATGTCTTCACAAGCCTCCCGGGGGAAATCAAATTAAATGTGAATTCGGGGGAGGGAGGGAGGTGCACCGGTGGTTTCACCCAGACAATGTGAAGTTGTCGAGATTCGTGTAAACTCGCTGGCATAAACGAGCAAATGGCCTAATGTGGGCGAATTGAGAACAATGTCTATAAACGACTGCATTCCCAGTAACTGACGTGAATTAATGGTCGGTATAAACAAATCCCAAAGTTACGAGATTTAGCAAGTGATAAACGACGCCAGTTTCAGAAGCAAGATGCGTTGGAAGAGTTCACTATTGAATTGGATAGGAAGGACACATGCTACTACGCGGGCGAAAGAATAACGGGACAGGTATGTTGAGACAAACTGGTCTGCCTTTACCGATCGCATCAAGTAATAGGAGGTGTTCACCACCTCACCTACGATACCTATCGACTTCAGGTGGTTGTAACCAAGTCGGAATCCGCCGCATCATTAGATCTCACTCAAATAAGATTCGTCTTTCTCGGACATGGTCGAGTGAAACACAAGGCCATCAAGGTATAGAAGGTGGTCCTTGGTTTTCGGTCGAAAAAGGAGATTCCGAAGGAAAATCGCGAGGTCACCGCGAGCACTTCCAAAGACGACATAGTACATCTCAAGACGGATCGACTACTTGTGGACTTTCCCCGAAAACTGCAGGAGCGGATCACCAAATTCTCATTCGAGGTTGTTTGGAAGGGAATTGGAGACTCAATATAGGCCGAGGTTTCACCTTGATTAGTTTTCCCTCGCAAATCACATTTCCTTCAAGGCAGCATGATTTATGTCCGCAGTCAGCAGCAACAATAACATGAAATGTTATGAGGGCTGCCTCTCAAGGGGGTTTCCATGACTTTTTGCGCCACGTCTTTCTCCTTCCCCACCTCCCTTCATGGTCATTAAGAAAGCTCTCCTCAATAACAGCAACTATCGCTTCGTATTGTGAAAGGGTTCTTTTTCGCACGTGCCCCGTAGTCTTGTGACAATCAGGCTGAATATCAGAGAACGCTGCCAAGAGATCGGGACACACATATGCATTCCCTCATTCTTTCCTTATTATCAGGGACAGCCTCTCTAGAGTTAGATAAGCAACTCAGTGGAGAGTACAGACGAGGGAACCACTGGCCTCTATTTAGTACGGAAAAGGGATGCTAAAACGGTAATAAAGTGTATTTCTCCTTCGTCTAATCCACTCGGAGCGGTCGTCTATTGCTGGTAGAGACAACCCCTCGGCTAAGATCAGGCGAATGAGAAATGCACTTTATTACAGCTTTAGAACCCCTAGTACGGAACACTGTGATGACGCGAAAGTAGTGGGTGGAAGGGGCAGACATGTGAGAGCGAGCGGGGCGAGAATGAGCGACGCGTGAATAATACAAAGGGTCCGAACACGAGACAACCATTCCTGAAGACTGCGGAGAGGTGGGGGGAACGGAGGAGATGAGGGATTAGTGAGTGGCAATTAGATGAAAGCAAGCGTTCAAAGATGATGATCGTAGTTCACTCAGTATTGGGAAGAAGGAGAAGAATTGAAAAATTTTCTCTGAATATTTTGCAAAAAGGCTGAACTCAGGAACGTCTGCCCACCAATCTTCCGACTTCCCTCGACTGCAAGTACGCGAGGGTTCTCTACTCCGTCAAGGCGATGATGGTGTACCAAAACGGAGGTGGAGCTCCTTTCATGACTTTCCCCACTATGCAATATCCGAAGAAATGAGCCTCAAATGAGCTGAATGGACGCGTTCGTTCATTAGACTTTCGAATATCGCAAGGGTGCGTTTGTCGGAATAATCTTTGACCAATTCGGAAACGACTACATTCTACTTTCAGCCTCTGAAGCCGACCAAGTGAGTACGGCTGCGGGGTTCAGTGTTGTGGAGAAATTGGACCTCAACAAGGTCTCGCCCACCCACTTCCATCCGGTTCCGCTGTCATGCCATCGCAAGTTCGGACTGTGCTCCTGTGTGGGAGGCATGATGAGGTTTGCGGGACAGAACTACAGTACCCCTGACAGATCACAAACTGGCTTGGGTTCAGGTGCACGTTGAGCATAGAGCGGACAGTCTTCGTTTGTGGGGAATCTGTCCTGATAACAGGTAAGGGCATCAAGGAGATGGGGTCTCAGGAGACATTTGCTCAGGTCGAATGGAGAACAGAAGCGACCGGAGGATCGAGAAGGTCAGTGTGACCATCGAGCAGACACTTCGACTTGGAGGCGAAAATGAGGAGGGAAAGGTGGTGAGTGGGGAGGGAGGCGCATTTTCTCAGTAAGGGAATGCACTGAGGATGTTCCTTGTAAGAGAGCCGAGATCGGTGCTCCCTAATAATCTTTGCCGATTACAAACCATGACAGATATCCTCACGAGAATGACATAAAAGTGGGGCATAGGTGAGAGATGTTCTCTCCACACATCAGAAGACCCTACTGAGCGAAGAACATTGTTCATGAATCACAGGACCACGCATCCATTATTCATCATGAAAAGACAGTGTAGTAGAAAGAGCAAATCTCCTCTCAGTTGCACTCTTCTCACAGACTGGAGCAATTTGAATAGAAATAACTACTAGAAGAGAATAGTCTGCAGATTTAAGAACAGCGAATGAGAGGCCTGCAAACGGGAACAAATCAGTGCGCTGTGCCACTCAAAATAGGAGGCATTACTTGTGCTGTCGTCACGACCACTCCTCTTCATTTTGATTTTGATGAAATGGGAAATGGTTTAAAGCTGGAATGGCTATTTATAGGAGCAATAAACCGAAGAAGAGAGTTGAGTATGACTTCCGTTTGCGAGGGGAACACAATAGATGGTTCAAAGATCATGATGATGAAATTCACAGGTGACTGAGGTCCTGGAGATGCACGAAGACAGTCTCGCCCTGTTCGTGGATGCAGGAGCCAATATCAAGATCGACAGGAAGTTACACATTCCGCCGTTGCCACCGAGGTGAATAGCAGACTGACGGATACATCAACAACCGAATCCGCTACAAAATCTGTCTGTATTGGCAGATTTTGGAGCTGTTTGATAGTTATTTTTGTGTGTAAGATCTTTAACTCTTGACAACATCTTTCAGTACTCCATCCGCAGAAGATCAACTTCCTCGCATTTCCCATCGAAAAGCACGCATGTCCATAAGCGGAGCACGAGTTGCACAGGCAATTTTTCCATTTTAATTAATGTAATTCCCCCAGCTCCATATTTGACAGAGGTCATTGAAAACAACGATGATTTCTCGCAGGGAAGTGTCCGTGACCGTCGGGGGTCATCACCTCTTCCCAAGATTCCGAGGGTCGTCTCTATCAGTTACGCCCTCGCCTTCCGGATCAAAAGCTCAGGTGCAGATTGTCAAAGAATTTCATAATCTGACCGAATTCGCCCCCACCGGAACCGTTATGAAATATGTACACGGTAAAGGTGATGAAATAGGGGTCGAGACAGACTGATTAGTTTGGAGACCACGAGGTCACTATGTTCTGGATCATGTGTCAATAAAAACAGTGTCTCCTGCCAAATAGACAGATCATTAACGTTATCAGTCATGGGATGTAGTAGGGCAACAGACGGACCCCGATAAGGCTGCCTGAAGCTTGTGATACCTCAGGACAAAAATACCGCGATCGAGCGAAAATAGACGCTTGCACTGGCCAGACCCATTAATGAACGACAACAAAAAATAAATTCAGGTGTGGATGTGATGGAAATGAATGTGCCTGTGGTCATCGGGTCACTACCCCTCAATTCAACCAAAACCGAGGTCAAGTGAAAATCAATTACTGCCTAGAACGTGTGCTTTAGTCCTACAACGACCGCATCGAGGCGGGCGAACCGCCAGCATCGTTTCGGCCTAGCAAGAACGACAAGCCAATCAAGCTGCTCAACGAAAAGGAAAAGATCAAGTGTAGCAGAATCAAGGTGCTCGAAAACCTTATTTCTGGAGCAATCAGCCGATGTTTCAGCTGCAGTTCACTAATAAGTATCCATTCTTCACGGAGCTGTCGACTTCTTCGAAACAGAGCAAAAAGGTGCCGGGTTTCAGATCTCTGGCTATCGACTCGTATTATAGATTTCGATGCTCGCCAGTACTATTAGGGCCGAAACGAGGCTACTGAAAGGCCTTAAAGGGGTCGAGAATAGCGAGAGACTGGGCACTGTAGACTCCCTTGGGACAGATACTGTCGCCAGCTCGGCTACGGATGTGAGTCATCAACCTAAATTATTTACGAGCTTGACTATGGATAGCGAGCTCCTAAACGATTAACAGTGCAGAATCTAGTGTCTGATATGTAGTGAGTCACTCCGAGCACAGTTCTTTGTGTCTGATCTCTAGTTTGCGATTGTCTTCTCGAGGAATTCACGTGATAAAAGGGCGAAAACAATGGTAGTGCACGTCATTTCCGACTGCGGGGACTAAATAAGCGCCCTTGCAGATATCTTTGAGTCGCGGAGCTTACACCAATCCAGAATTCAATGACGACGACGTGGAGATACTGCGAGGCCCTCAAGTCATTTTGAATCCGCTGAACCTCTGATCCATGCCCGTTCTGTGAATAAAAGGCCCGATTCCCGTGATCTTTGTCAATGTTTCTATTTCCCTCGCCCACGACGAGATCACAATATCTCGATAAGCGCCCATACAACTCAAACTAATTATCGCGAAGAACAGAGAGAGGCGCCAAGTGAAGAGGAGATAAGGCCCTCTCTACTCCCATTCCTCCTCCCTTCCCTATATCATTCGAGACCGTCCGCGCTTTCTTCCATTGTATTTGATTCGTCCGCTTCATTCACATATTTTGCTCCCGTCTGTATAAATCCTCATTCATTCTCTCGAATGTTCCCACTGTTGACGGCCTCATTGATATCAATGATGATAACGAGTCTTGTGACCAAATTCATTCATTCCAACTGTGCAGAGAGGAAATGATCGTGCCTAAGAAATGTTTGACCGGAACTCGGACTCGTGGCGAATTCATCCAATACTGTAATCAGGTATCTTGCAGAATGTTCGGAGTCCTGGTTGTGAGTTCACGGAACGAAGTCCTCTTCGCATCTGGGAACGCCGCTTTTCGCGAACAATTGTACGAGAAGTTGGAGCGAGAAGTCTATCGACCGTTTGACGTGGCATCAACGTCCTCGGGGTTCTGCACGGATTCAGAACCCTCTCCTACCTCATCTTTCGATCGATCGTCGATAAGGTCAATGAAAGAGAGTGGAGGAAGCGAACTACCAGCCATATCCCATGTCTTCCTTCCATTGATATCAACGTATCGCGCAACTCTCGAGGCCGGATCGCCCTTTGAGAGTATATCACAAGGCCCTTCGATAATACGATTCAAGTCCCTGGACCACTCCGCCGTTGTCATTTGCATAACAGAAAAGTGAGTTGCTGTGTTTATGCTATTTTTGGTACAGGAAAGGTATTGAACAGGGGATGATGACAGGGGAGCACCGGTCCTGAATCTTTCCAAGGAACTGCCTTGGCAGACAACTCGCCTGTGCGTATGAGCTTTATGGGAATAGACCTTGTTTACCTTTAGACTAACATGCGGCCCTCCATTAGGGTGGCCATTGCCTTATGTTTCTATGTGTTCCGGCATGTGTCGCAGACGCACGATTATGAGCCTGGTGACAGGAAATGGTCACGGGGGAAAATTGCCCCAGAATACTCTGACAAGCACCACCGAACAATACGATACCAGGGAACAAAGCATAGTATCAGAGTATTTTGCAAGGATTCTCTAAAAAAATTCACCGATCGAGGTTCAAGTATGAAATTCTGAGAGTGCAGCAAAAATATCGTGCTCGATAGCATATGCCTGATTTGTGTACTTTTTTTAAATTAAAAAATAGCCTTAACGGCATTAAACTTGAGGGCAAAGTCCAAGAAGTAGAGGAGAGATCAATAAGTTCGGCGCGGCGAGAGATAAGAAAAGTTTCATAGATGTTGGATAGAACCATATATTCAGAGAAAGACGTGGCGAGAAGAAAGAGCTTAGTTTTTGAAACACTGAAAAACTTTTTTTGAAACTTATGGCTTCTTCAATCCAATTTAGATACTTTTCAGGGAAACAGCCGAACACGTCGAGTTCCTCGATTATTTCGTTTTGCAACTCCGATTATTATTTGGCCCTCTACTCGAGCTGATAAACAGTCATTTAACACCAGTGGAAGACTCGTTAAGAAAGTAAGCAATAGCCTGAAACTATGGAAACAGTAATCATTTCAGGTTAGAGGACATCATTGAAGACTTTTGCAGAGGACGTCGATTTTCGATAAATGGTGAGACCAGATTGAAAAGAGTGTTATGTTCTGTGCATTGGTGGCGATTATGGCTCCTTTGTCAACGACTGACTGTCTTCACTGGTTTCGTACAGTTGATTGATAAGTGTAATGGGGGGTTTCCACTCTTCTCAGTCGCCCCCTTTCATTAGAGGACCAAAATGATAACAACACAACCTCGTGATGACGCCCTGAGGCCATTGTTTAGGCGGAAATGAATGATAATAGGGGCTGAAGAGAAGGAGGGGCGATACTTTGTAGATTAGTGCACAGAAAACATCATATGACAGGCACAGTAGACCGTGTCCTCATCACGTGTGGCCAAGACAGATAAACATTTCTCCTATACGTATAGTATTGTTGCGGACAGTGGTATCACAGGGCGCAGAGTTCTTCCGAAAAACAACAGTCTGCACAGTTATTTTGATAAAAGAACACTCATCTCACTTGTCTGAGTGTATTTATTTCAGGATATCTTGACTGCTGTCGGACTGCTACGCACATCTCGCAACTTCCTCGCATAAATGCCATAGTCAAGTCAATCTGCGACCAACTGGCCATATTCATAGGCAATAATCGGCACGTTTCTAATTTAGGCGCGCGATGACGGAACTGGAATGAGAATTAATGAATAAATTTCAGTTGCTTCCTGATGCGTGGCCATGAAATCATCTCGACTGTCAACTCGTCGGCCAGTGGCCGACCTGTGTGCAAACAACTTCTCGTTGATGATCTCAATGCAATCTTCGATACGATGACACCGCTCACGGCGGAGCGAAACTCGGAGATTTCACAGGTTTTCATTACTTTAATCTTCGTTATCGATGGAATAGCAAATCGAATATTCGTTTCATAAGGAAAGAAGCTTAAGTGGAAGATAAATCTGCAAACGATAAATTTTGAACTTGAATTGTATTGGATTTACACGGACAACGGAGTAAAATGCTTCGTTCATTGGTTCATTTTCAGTACTGGGTCCGTTCGACCTTCTCGCCCACTCCATTCTACGTCGACGTTATTCGATTCCGATTAAATGCGAAGCTGGAGCTCTTCTGCATTTCTGAATCCCGCTCGAACGTCATAATACGCACGATAACCCTCTTGATGGACGAACTGGAGCAGGTAGAGTGGTCCCCGTACCTACAGTTATCCTAATATGGAATAAGTACGCCAAACTACAGTAATATTGCAGATTCCCGAGAAGACTGATGAACTGGCTGAGCATCTTGCTCATTTGGAGAAGCACGTGGATGTTGTCACTAAGCTTCTGATGGAGATGGTCTTTGACAAACCTCAGTCTGCCGTGGCCACGTCATCATCGTTCCTGAGAAATCCATCCAAGACCGCCAACTACTTCAAGGCTTGTAAACCCATTTTTTCCCAGCTATGCCGTGATTTCAGAGTCTGTGGCAGAGATTACTGAGTGACCTGAGCAGAGAGTTCGGAGAATCAGCTATTCATGTACGTTTTCTGATCTGAAAATGAACTACCGAGAGTCTTTCAGTTAACAAGACGACCCTTCTTCTCCCATCTTCGCTCGACACTTTCCATGCTGTCCATATCCACATTCGGCTCTCATCTAGCACTTATACCGAAGAAGAACGTTGGTTCAAAATTTAAGACTTACTAAATAGTAAAATATTTTAGTCTCTTCCCGTGCAGATCAACGTTCTGCTCTCTTATGTTCACAAGCAAATTCTCAATCTCCTCCAGGAGGTTCGTTAAGTTTTTGCCACTTGCCAAGTCACCTCGAGCTAGAATTCCATGCATATTTTACACAGGTGTGCGCTGATGTGCGAAAGGACGCTGCCAAATACAAACTAGGTCTCTTCCACACGTCGATTAAACGGATATTCCGGCCGAGACAAGTGAGTTCTGTTTGGCACGGTGCCAAAGGGCGTATTGACAGGGTGCCAAGTGATTGTTAAAGAAGCCGTAAACCGAGATATCCCATCGTACTAGACGGCTACTTTCAAAATTGCATAGAAAATTTCAAAGTGCAGCTATCGTTTCGAACTCAAAAGTTTTGCATGTGACGAGACGTCACGCGAGTTATTTTTTCGAATTCCCGCGCGGTCGGTTCCAGGGAAGCTCCAGGGAAGCGCGGGAATTTAACTATGAATTTCAATAACGCGGCGAGGAAAGACTTTTGAGAGATGAAAATTTGCGATCATACATAATCGAATGTGCTCTACAACACTGCGCTTCCAGAATAGTTGACCCAGAATCTCCCCTGACGGCTTCTTTAAGGAGGCGCAACTGCAGAGGGAAGGCGTGGGTGAGGGTTGGAGTGACGATGCGTCGCTTCGACTCTTCGCTCCGTGTGATCTGCGACTGGCCATGTATGCGTACTCCATTGCCAACGAGACTCACCATCTGCAATTCTCATTCGCTCCAGGTGAAGTGTCCCGTAAATAATCTGGAATACAGAAGCTGTGCCACTCACGGAAGTGGATGGAACATGCACAGACTACTTTATGACTGAGTTTTAGGCAGTTGTCTTAGGCATTGAGAAATATGCAAAAACTGTAGATTAGACGGATGAGCTATCATTTCACGGTATCCATTTCACTATCATAGCGCAATAGCCCTGTTCTCTTCCACCACCGAAACACCATTGCTTAACTCTGAGCATTGCAGATTCCTACAAGCACCTGCTCTCGAGGCCTTCATCATCCGACCACGACCTTTCCTTCTCTGATGGAAAGACAGAGGAGGGCGAAGAGGTCTACGTCGTCCATTATCGTTTTCCTCTCAAGAAAGCAGCGGCTAAAAGAGGAATTCTGAAGAAGATCGTCGGGGAGTCGAAATACCAGGAGGAGATCTTGAATTGCAAAGCCGTCTTCTCCTCTTATGTGCACAAGAATCTGGCCATGACGCAGGTCCACAAACTCGTGCAAAGTCTGGAACCGTTCATCAGTACGTGCTCAAAGTTCTACAACTAGATCTGATGATCATTAATAAGGAACGGAATCCAAGCAGAAGATCATATTTCTATGTTCTAAATCCCTCGCAGCGGCTGTCCTTCATGTGAGAGAGACAACGGCTCCGAGGGAATTAGACGACAGAAATGTGGTCTTGCTTGTATTCCGTTCCTTAATCGTTAACCGTCAAGGTCATGATAGTCTTGCCTTAGAGCTCTAGACCTTTCTTTGGTAGCTTCTAGTTCCGATAACACCCCGCAGCATATTGAGTCCCTAATAATCTCGTGAGTCGCCCTCATTCACCTGTTCTCCCCCTTCACCTTCTCTCACCATACTTAGCCATAGCCTTCATGTCGCCGCTCGACGGGTGAAATGCATTTGTACAAATTGCAGTGCCCCCCGTGTAGAGATTGTAGCAGTGTCTTTTGTTGTTAATTCGTACGGCCACTAACTGAATCTTCTGACGTCTGCTTACACTCTTGCTTGTTGAATAAAGGTCATATTCCGCTTTGAGAGGCCCCTGGAGGCTCGCGTTTCTTCATTTTGCCCTCCCGTTGTTCTTCCCCTCATTATGCACTCGGGAGCATTTCTTCCTTGACCTTCCCTGCTTATGAACAATTGCAATTGAAGAAAGGTTTCGCACAATCGATGTCCTCGAGTGTGAAGGAAAGGAAGGTGAGAGGTTCTCTCCAGGATGAATTGGGGCTTAAACTCCCTCTCTTTAAGAGAAGTCCAAGGGAGAGAGAATGTTCTTCGACGGAACACCCTCCTCTTCTATCAATTCGATTGTGGGCTGCACAATGTCAGTTCAGTGTGTTTTCGGCGCTTGAACGAGGGTTGAAGTGGCTGTTGAGCAGTGCTTTTCTCGCCTGATTGTTCGCCTCTGTAGCCTGTCTGCTGCGGAATCGAATAAGCGCTTAGGCTCTTCCATTGTCAAGTGTACCCTGATTGTGTGTAGCCGACTAGCAGAAGGAGAAGAAGAAGGAGAAGGAGGACCTCCCATTCCCCTTTGTTCCATCCTCATAAGGCACTCACTCAACTCGTCGAGAATGTTTCTGGCCCTATATACGCACTCCTGAAAACGGAGTGAAGACTGGGTAGAGACCGAGGAATAAAGAGTTAAGCGTGTTTGTCAACATACTCAACTCTGCCTATTCTTTATATGTGCTGCTGCGAGCTGCGCATCCCCAGAGACTTCAAATTTTGCCCCAGCGTCTACTCGCCGCCCATTGTTTTCTTTACTCTTTCTCTTCCACTGCATCTCCAACTCAACTCAAATTCGCTTCTCGCTCGGTTGTTGTGTATGCGCTCACTACCAAATTCGGCCCCCATGCACCTGGGTCTGCCTGTCTCTCGCGACTCAAGGGTTCCAAACCAGAGATAGCTCACGTGCTTTGGCGTTGTTGTTGCTGCGTCTTCTTCCCTGATTTCACATATGGTGGCTTCACTTCCTCTGTTGTTCTCTCATATCACTAGTGACCGTCTCCTTCTCTCTCTTCTCCTCTCTCAACCCGAGTCACGTCTACCATGTGTTTGCTTTTCTCTCCTTTTCGACCCCTCTTCCACCTACTGTATGTTTCGGCATGGGGGCCGTGGGCTTACTTTAGTGTGAGCTATTGGGTGGGAGGTCGTCACTAAATAGCGTTGCCCCTTCCCCTCAATAGAGTGACAGGTGCAAGACCCGCGCAGTGTGCGTTGTCCCCTCAGTCCACTCGAGAGTGACCACAATCAATATCTTGTTGCGATGCTGCATACACATATATGCATATGCGTGAAGTGAGGTCGTCTCTCACTCTCCTCCTCTTCCTCTTCTCTTCTTCTTCCTTCTTAAACAGCCACCACTTGCACCTCATCTCTCGTTGCACTGTCGACTCTCCTCCGCCAGGCACGGGGAGCCCTAATTCAGTTTCTCTCCTCTTCCTCTTCTTCTTGTGCTTCTTCTTCTTTTCTTTTCGTTCATCGTGGTTCTCGGAGGTGAAATGATTGTTATTGTTTCATAGGGGGAAATTTACGAGAATCGGCAGCCGATCACGAGGCACGACGGATACGAGAGTCGGAAACGCCTTTTGAGGCCGCGGACTCAAGTAAGTCCCACTCTCCAAATTGCGTTTCGACTTTGGCATATAAGATTGTTGCAATAAAAGTCCTATTTTTCTTACCATTGCGCATAACTCACAATTTTTTTTTCAATTCCCTAATGTGACACTTGTATTGCTTAGGCCACGTGACTCAGATGGGGGAATGAATCAGTGCACTCATTCCATTCCCTCTTCCCCTTCCATCCTTTCCCATTCCCTCCACATAACATAGCCCCATTGTTCACTTCCGTCGGCCCTTAGGCACACCACACGGCGAGATTCGAAAGAGTACAATGTCTTGATCACGTCTCTCTCCTTCTCCACCAGCCCCTCTCTCCTCTTCTGATATAGCAAGGAACGCGAATCAATCAACAGTTCTCCTTATCTTGCAGTCAATGGAAATTTTTCATTCGCGTTATTCAATTTTTCCTGGCACATTTCACATAATTTCCTTGTCATTTGGTAGACTGTCCTTCGTCGTGAGCTAGGTGTTCTAAAACGGCAATAACGTGTATTTCTCATTAGTCCAATCCTCTCGGAGCCGTTGTCTATTTCTCGTAGAGGCAACGGCTCCGCCGACATTAGACGAGTGTATTACCGTTTTAGAACCCCTAGTGTGAGCGTGGTTTCGTGTTTTCGAGACTGTGCGCGATTCTCCAAACTGCCAAATGGCCCCAATTGCCTAGTGTGTTTACTTATCATTCCTTGGTTGAAATGTATGCATGTGACTGCGGGTTTTCTTCTCTTTTTCTTTTCTGCAATGCCGAAAACAGCCATAGAGACTGAAGCGGAAGCGGAGAGGGAGACGATGGAGTGAGGACAGGAGGAAAGGAAGTGGACGGAATAGAACCACCACCAGTTCTTTCCTTTACTTGCGCTTCACAAATGAGGAGAGGTATATGGGCCGTGGAGGTGGTGGACGTCCATTTGAATTGTTGAGGAGAGAAAAGTGGGTTGGAAATGGAGGGGAACGGGCGGGCTATTTGTGTGTGGTGGAGGAAGACGAGATAAGACGAAAACAGCGCCGTTCCCCATCTGAGACCCGCGCGATTTTACTACTCTGCATACTTTTAGTATCCCCTTGATATATTATGATCGTTGCTTAAAAATCGATTTTTGTATAATCAGTTTGGAGGTATTATTCTTTTAAACTTATTATTCATAAGTTTACAGAAACGACCATCTCTTCTCAATTTCCTCATACACTTTCTACCATTTGCGTGCAAATTCGACGTATTTCTCACCATTAGCCATGATTTTGAATATGTTTCATCACTCACCATATAGAGGCTGACTTTCAACTCCGTTTACATGAATAATATACTTCTTTTATCTAGTCTAATTTTTCGTACGTAAACTATGTTGCCCTTGTCATCATCCCGTGTTTGCTACCCCTCAAAGTGTCACATATCTCGTCTCCAACTTGACTCGGCTATCCTCGCTTCTCTTCATTTGGGAATCAACTCGCCCAACATGAAATCTTCTTCTCCTCCTCCCCCCTTCTCATCCTACTTTCCGTGCCTATGAAAAGGCATCCTCTTTTCCTCTTCTGATGTTTGCTGTCCCATTCTAATGTTTCACGGCTCTTCTTCCTATGGCGAAAGTGGAGGAGCGCGACGATAATTGTGTCGCATCGCATTATCAATGGACCTTTTTGCCTGGACATCCATGGCCCAGAAAAGAAAGCCCATTGATAACGTGATACCATTCAATGTACCATTCAAAATGTGCCATACCATTTTTGCCATCCCAATATCCACTTCATTTCTTTCAGTTTCAGAATGATGAACGGGCGGACCATGCGGACAATGCTCATCCGCAACCGAGGGGAAAACGGGTATACAGAGGACAGGATACCTCAATCCGTTCAGTTCGACGAGAGCTCAGGTAATTTACTCGATGATCGTCACTTACGGTTGATTGATGTGGTGAAAGATGAGAGCGCCATGGGCATTTGTGCGATTATGAATGAAATTTACGGATGCATCATCATTTTACGCTCAATATCCATTTCACCAGTATGGCGCAAATGTTCATAGCGCTGTCGTCTTTCTCTCTTGAAACATTTGTCCATTTCACCGTTATGGCCCAAAGTCAATGTCACTCTCGACTTTCACCAGATGTGTACAACCAAGACCCACAATAATGTGTCCATGCAGGTGAATATCGATGTCTGTGCAACTGTTTTCATGTCAAGACCGGAGCCCTGTTCATCGGATGTGAGTAAACAATTATCGCTCTTTTTTCGTTTGGATTGTTGAAAGAGAAAAAATATGACACACAAAATGTTCGTTAGAACATATGCACAGGCGTATGATTTCACTTACCACTGCCAATAGCTAGAATAAACACAATTAGGCACTTTGGTGAACTGAAAATATCTTCTCTCTGAAATCGGATAATCCTCAGTCGTAGGGATTCCTTCCACGGGGGGCTCAATCGCAGAGCTCCTGGAGAAATGTTCATATCACACTAGGAGGGAGCATCTTCTTTCATGAATATGGGGTTGAGGATTGAGCAAGAAATGTTGTCGGGAAAAGAATCTTACGTGGATTGATTGATTACCCACGCCCCGAACTTTAAATAAAAAAATAAGGATGACGGTACTGTCCGCCATAGAGGAAAAAGGTAGCTGAAAATTTTGAAGGTATTTTGGTGGCTAAACTGTTTTTTTTTAGGCATTCACGTGCTCATGATCCTTTTCTTCCTCATCCACTCCCTCTTTGTGTACTTCCAACACGACTACAGATACCAGCAACGGAGTGGAGTCAAGGTATAACAACGGTTGTCGAATTACTGGAAAATAGAAAGAATAATTGAAGACAACTACAGTATTCTCCAACTGAATTTCCCTTCTAGAGTAATACCGATCAAATGAAGGGGTGTAAATGAGATATACGGCCTCTCAGTCGTTGCACATCCAGTAGATAAATGAAGGGATAGATGGTATTGGAAACCATTACACTCACTTATTCACTCCCACATTCAAGGGAAGTCGAGTGAATTATTCTCCTTTTCTTCTCCGGTGCATGAGTGTCTTTTGGGGGACTATTTTCCAGGATATTTTCCTGGACCGCCGTAAGAGTATGCACTTGGCATGAACTTCGCCGGAAACCACTCACCACTGCATAGGAAAAGTACCCAGAATGTTTCCATTCGATGATGATGAACAGAGTAGAGATACGAATAATGAATACATCTGGCATGTCAGGTGAATTTATTGAACAGACCCGCTCTCGCTCTCTTACAGGCAAAATTTATGCTCTAAAAGCAGTCCGACTTACTTATATTGTCTAAAGATTTAGCAATATCAATGGTAATGTGCATGTAATTCAGGGCGACTACGTGTTTGGCTGTTTCGTGGCTGAGATGGTGGGACTGGGAGTGGCTGCCCTCGCCGTCTTCCTTCTCTTTGTCGCCGTCACGAGAAACATGGCGGGTCTGGTGGTGCCCCATATTGTCGTGCAGGTACTTAATCAGTTCTACCGTAACCTGATTGTGAGCGAAATATACCATATTCATGGAGAATGACTAGCACTATGATGATGCTTCTAATTGCAGTGCATAGCCATCATCTGCTTCCTTCTCCTTCTTGTCTGCGGGACAGTCGCCATATCCACAGACTCTGCAGTCTTCTACAGGCTACTCAACGCAGCGCCATTCAAGGTATCTTTCATTTCCCGTCCAAGCCCTGTCAAGTAAGAGTCAGCTCATAATTGCAAATAGCGTAAGATAGGCCCTTTATGGATGCGTGGCTTTCCTAAGCTGTCATATTATTGCGGAAAACAAACTTGATATACCGAGTACACACACTCCATCTGGCTGACGACTGTGCACTCTCAAATTTGAGTGCTATTTCGTCGCTTCTCTGACCATTATCCAAAATTTTGAATAGGTTTCACGCAAAACATATAGAGGCTCACTTTCAATTCCGTTAACCACAATAATACTCGCGAACGCAAGTGAAGCCCTTCGAGTGTATTTTCACCCACCGAAAAGCGAGAAAAACTTCATCAATGATGAGATGGGTTCGTGTAGTCGCGTTGCTGGGCACGTTGCTTGGCTTCCAGGGACCAAATCAGACGCCCTTTGCACACCAAACACCTTTTCGTTAGTAAGTCGGATGGAGTGGGGATGATTTCTTAGCGAGAAAAAGCTGTCAAGGGATGTTATCGGAGAGAAACCGAGACGAAATAGTACTGAATAATTAGGAACAATTCTTTTCAGGAACACCCAAATCGGTCTACGGTAGCCCTGGACACCGGGACTCTCGTCCATATCTACGGAATGCTGGCCGTCTACGCAGTATCATTTCTCCTTGAATGCTGGTAAGTTCATAAATGCTTTCATGAGTGGTCCAAGACCTAATTCCAGGTGGGTGGTCGTCATCTACAACTGCAATCGCTACCTGGACGAGCGTTCGTCGTACATGCAGTATTGTCTCGCGTTCTCGACGCCGATGAAGACGCTGTCGGCGAGATGAAAGGACCACACACGTCGTTTGCCTGGATAACTGTACAAAGTGTTTTTTGTTTGCTGATCATGAATTATTGGTGATTACCCGTACGTCTTTTAGTCTTGAGAACGATTAGAAAGACCTCATTTCCGTCCCGGTGCAGACTTACTCGCGTTGTGTCAAATGTTCTTCCTACACTCATACACACAAAACCTGCCATTCGTCAGACTGTAGAGATCATCCTCGTCTACCTTATATGTTCTGGTCTACCGTATTCTTCGTGCCTGCCAGCCCTTCATCCAACTCAAGATTATCGCATATTTGACCTCAGCGCTCTTTGAGATTTCCTTTAGCCTCCATTCCGTTGTAGAGCGCGGACATGAAGTAGCGTCGACTCATCCCATAATATTTGTGATGTGCTGTTAGTTCTTGAGGTTAGTGCGTCCCGAGAGCCATAACAGGTCCAATTCACATCTTGTCTTAGTTTCCTCCCCCACTACTGCCTTTTGTATGTTTCTCATATTTTCATCCACGATGTTTAACAAAATCGTAATGTCCAACGATTACTGTAATATAATATGTGTTGCTGCTGTCAACTCGTCGTTGGTAGAACGAGGCACTTTCAATATTTCTCCTCATGTCGATTAGTTTGCAGAGACATGAAACGACATGAGTACCGCATAATTGTCTGATTACCTGAAGACAGTTTAGGGCATTCGCTAGGAGGCAGATCCTCTAGTCTTTCAGACCGTATTATTTATTATGGATAAATGGCGTCGTGACCTTCCAAAAATAATAGTCAATAAATACAAACAAAAACTACACGAAGACATATGAGAAGCGAGGATTAGTGAGATCACGTTCGATTTCATTGTGATGATAAGAGGATTCCAATAGACATGGGGGCCGAATCCAGGACTTGGATTCAGATTACAACTACGACGTCTGCTACAGAAGACCATCTGCGCTACTCGGCACTTCCACCCAGGTACCAGGGCCGCCACCGCTGCCTGTTCCGATGGTTGCCTGAAAAATTAGATCTTGTTTGACCCAGTCAATGCAACTGACTACTGATATGCAGTGCTTCAGACAACGTGAATGATTGACTCTGGAGAGCTGTTGTCTTCGTCCGAGGCCTCCTCGTTGTTGTCACAGGCACCGTGATGGTCGTATCCACCTCACCCTTTCTTTGACTGAGTATGATTTTCGCGTACTCTGGGGAGAGCGCAGCAAAGGGCATCAAACCTGACTCGTACAGCTGAAAAATGATTGTTTTGTTGAATTTGATCTTTTGATCTCTCACTTCTTTGGCAGGAATGGGTTTTCCTGAGCCTATGCTCTTTATGAGCGCTGGCAACGATATTCTGTCCAGGTGCGGGTGAGATGACGAAACTGCACTTCCAATATCAGACGTCTTAAGCGCTGACATGTATGATATGCCCCTTAAACATAAGCATTCAATCTATTCCGAGTCATTCCTGTATACCTCGAATGCAGCGGCGCTATCAAGGGCACCGTAGTCTGGGCAGAAGAGAAGAGTGAGCTCTGCAGGGATGCGATCTTTGAAGTCGTCGTTTCAACTGGATCAGGAGTCGTTGAAGATGTTTCCATCAGTGCTCTGATCCCCGCAAATTGCGAGAATACCGGACTAGGTCGAGCCGTGGTCGGCAGTGTTGTGGATACCGTAGTCTTAACCGAGGTCGAGGTAGTAGACGAAGCTTTCGTCTTTATGGTAGACGTAGTGGCACTCGAAGTAGTCTTGGTTATGGGTGTTGTTGTGACAGTTGTCGGTTCTTCAGTAAGCGGTGTGAAGGGGAAGAGGAAAGCTGATCGCTGGCCCAGCTTTGGCATCATTCGATATATGTTTCGCACTGGTGATGATGAAGGGGAGGGGAAGTAGGGTGGAGGGGATGTAGTGGCCAACAAATCGGGAACAGTGTAAGTCAACGTTGTACGGACGGGAACTGGTGTAGTCGTCTTAACCTCTAGAGCCAGCGGATTGTGGACCTTATAAACAGTATCGTCGACCAGAAAATCGTAGAAAATCTCACTTGTTCCAAAATATTCGTTAGCTGTGGCATGTATTCCGGTAGGAATCTTCGGAGAATGTTGATCATCTTGATAGTCCGAGGTGCTGTTGTGGTTGAAGACTCGGCAAGTATCATTTCTGCCCTGGTTGGAGCTGCGAAGAATTTCGGCACTGAAATGTTCAATGAAGCTGCTTCTACGAGTTATACTTTCAATAACGTTTCGTAGGAGAAGATAAGAGATGCTGATACGATAGTTTGCACTGTACAGTCTCACCTTCCGGAGCCATTGCTTGTTGTTTCCCTGGATTGGTTAATTCCCACGGTGGGCGAATCTCAATCAAGGGCGAAGTGTTGACTGTAGGCCATGAAGGATTCATAGCAGTAGTCGAAGCAACAGTCGAAGTTTGTGGCTGCTACAAATGACCAATTCGCGATGGAAACTGAAAATTCGGCCAACCTTCTTTGCCTTCACTCCCAAATTGTAGTTAGTCTTCAGCCGGATTGTAGGTGTTGGAGTCACAGTGGTGGTCATTCCTTCAGCAGCCTGCGATATTCAAATGTCGTAGTCTCAACTGAACAGAGGACTCACCGCTAGAGGGATCGGCTTTTTCATTGGCTTCACTGGATTCTTAGGGAAATGATCAATGTACGGCATCGGCTCATTTGTTGGAGATGGAACTAAATTCATAATTTTTAGAACGGAAAACTTGAAGAACCTCACCAAATGTGCTGTTGCAAACCACCGGGAAACGAGGCTCAAAGACCGTTGTCTGAAATAGCAGTCTGTATGATGTACCATAGGGAATAACATGCACTCCTTCCTACCTAAAAGTTAGCGCAAAGGAAGTAAAAAGGTATATTCTTGTGTTTGATTAAATACCTGCATCTGCTCATAAAGCCCTGCCGCCTCCGGACCGCACTTCGAGTAGAGGGATTGCAGGGTGCACACCTTGAACACTCTCAATTTGTGGTCTATTCACTCTCGAACGCGGTCTTCTATGATCCAAATAATAATAAAAAACGTACTTGTTGCTCGCTTCTCCATGTATTCACTGCACAGATGAAGGTTGAGTTCTGCTGGGCGCAGTTCTCCCTGAATATGAATATGCACGCACTGTGTATGTAAACTGCTCAAAGGTGACTTTCTGTGCTGGATGGAGTACGGAACGGGATGTTCGATCAACCTTTCCGTTTTTGCCATGGAGCACTGTGGGACGACAATAATATTATCAATATATATTATCGATAGAAATGCATTTCATTGGATTCTTTCTCCATACACATTGCCAAAATCAATGATTCGTCCACGTAAGGTTCGATTATACCTTGATCATCTACAATATTTTCTCAAGATAGAAAGGATGTAATTTGTCCCTTCTTAGCACCAGAACACAATTGTTTGCTGTTTGCTCGCCTATTCATTTGTCTATCATCGCGCGAAATGGATCCGGTGTCCGACTAGCTCATTCATCATCTTTTTTATCTCACGCGTTTTTTGCGGACGGGAAGTGATCGAATCGGCGCGATCCCTTCAGTCATTCGTCTACCGTTTTAGGGGGTGAAATCAGAGGGACAGGAGTCGCACTCTCGACGAGAAAAGCGATACTCTGCTGTTCAAAACGACCACTTCGCGCAGTGCAAACGTTCTTGGTGAAAGGGGTCACTCAAGTACGAGCTTGCCCAAGACAACGAGAAAATTCAACTTGGATATGGGACAGAGGACAAGACAAGAGTGACCATCGGTTACTAACCGATGAATTGGTTTCAATGAACGATGAACTCCGATGCTCACGACACAAAAATAAAGAAATTAATGAGAAATGGTACCTGCACATTTCCAGTTCCTGCCTCAACGCAGGATTATCCACGTTGCAATCCCTCGTTGCTGGAACTGCCAGAACAGCAGAAATGCACCTTTGATGTCTGATCAGTTGCCTGAAATCGAGTGAATGTTGCTAATTGTGTTCTCTAACAAAAACGAGGCATAACGAAGTAGCTGATTCCCTTGTACATTGGGGGAATCTCCTGTTTTTCTTGCCTAGTGGCATCTCCGTTTTCTTCTTCTTGCGCGTTAATCGGATGATCGTGTTCGCACCCGACTTATGCAGCTGTTTGCACTCTAATGGAGGTTCCCTCTCTAATACTGACCAATCGACCGTCTTCGCCCCTCTCCGTCTCTACCACCCCTCACACTCTACTGCAAAGTCCCTGTCTGATTGCGAGATCCCCCTCTGTGTGAACATTCCGTGTTTGGTCTGCATATGATACTTCCACGGGGAGCGATGGAGCTGTTTGAAGAATCAGTGGAGGAGAAGCATCCATGGGAAGGGTGGGATATCACTGATATGGACACTACTTGCCTTTTCACATGAGGTTATTCAAGGCAAAACAATGAGATAAAATCCATAAAAATAAATATATCCAATTATATCTTACCCATAACAATGGTTTAAAAAGTATTCATGGCTTGAAAGTAATGGGATGAAACGCACCTTTGCCTGATCAAACTGAATGGAGAGCAAATGAACATGAGCATTTTCCCCACTTCCTGCAGTCTTCTTTTCTGACTGAAATGAATTGTAACAACTTTCCATTGACATGAGAATGCAATGCATACTTTTCATCTCCACAAGCGACTATCCTCTCTCGAAAACACGGCATCGTGTTGGAATACACTCTGAAACACCTTTCTTCTCATAATCATTGAGGTTTCTTCGCTGACCTGCAGGTCCTCAGCAACTTCGCTTCGGTTGCGATGTTGAAGATTACAGAAAGCATGTTTCGTTCGAATGGCACCTAAATCAAATACATTCTTCCTTTCAAAAAACACCAAAAGTGTGCTAACGGTGACTACTACTGTGCTTGGCCAACTCTTCCACATTCTCCTTCACAAAATCGATAGGAAAATGTTGACGAAAATATGCCTACAGGACACAGAAAAATACTACCGATTTTGTTGGTGGAAACTACTGCTGGACGATTGTTTGGCTCTTCAAACTACCATCCAGCGTACAATCCACCATGAAATCGGTGGTATTTTTCTCTGTGTGTATCGTTAGTGGTGGTGGCACCTGGCCTGTGCTGTTCATCCTCAGTCGATTGTTGGTGGTGGTGGTAGATAGGAAGAAGTTAGAATGGACCTGCTGCGCCTTCAGACGGAGGACGCATCCGAGCAGCGCGTAGTTGGAACACGAACCGTGCACGGAAACGAGAGCACCGGCGGCTGAAGAGTAAATTGGAAGAAGATATTGAATACAGGAGCCAGAGGTACAATATCATTAGATTACAGTAGTTCAAAAGATAGTACTTATACTGATCAGGTTGGATAGCCGAGATTAGCGATCAAGAAGAGAATACAAAATAAACAAGAAGAATTACCGATAACGACAAGCGCGTGCAGTGGGAGTATGCGCATAGCAGAGGAAACAACCGTCGTGTCATTCAAGTCATCGCTGATATGTCCTCAAGCACTGAATGTGTAAAGGTAATGGTGTCTCTTCTGCCTGTAGACACCTTGGGGACACGATGGGAGCGGTGGGGGCGGGGACGAGAGAGACACCTTAGGACAATGCTCAACTCTCGTCTCCCCTTTCCTCTCTCTCTCTCTCTTTACACTCCTGTGCTTGTACAAGCTCATTTGGGTACCAGAATCAACAGCGAATAGATGGTCTGGAGGAAGACAACACGCTATGTGATTCATTACTAGGAAGCGGAATTCAAGCAAAAGTGTACATTTCTGTCGTCTAATTCCCTCGGATCTGTTGTGATGGACAACCGCTCCGAGGGATTTAGATGACAGGAATTTGTACTTCTGCTTGGCCTCCGTTCCCTATTCAATACCTTTTTGTGTGGTGCATTGCATTTGTCCACATTCAGTCTTGATGTGAAAATCTACTCTTTACTTCGTCAATTTGTTATTATGTTCGATCTGGTACATACAATATTGTGAAAGAGCAAGAGAGGAAGAAGACAATGAAAAAGCGAACAAATTTTGGATGCAAATCCAGAGGGGAAATTTAGCGAAAGTATACGGTTAAGAAATCATCATCACTACTCTACATGGACAGTGCAAGGGGGCAGAAGAAGTGGTCAGAATGAGCTCCTACTAGTCTGTGTGCTGGATATGGTGGCAGAAAATAAATTGTGAGCGACAGTGGAGACGGAAACAACGCAGTGAACACAAAAAAGAGCGAATGTGCGAAACTTGAGATCATGAACAATTTCTTGCATACGTCTCACATAGAATACATAAACTCGGAAAGAATCAACAACGATTAACAAATTTTGGAAGGGGGAGGCGAACAATTGATCAGTGACGCTTGGGAGCGGTCAAATTGGTCTTAGAAGCTTAGATCTGCTCCAAAGTGTCACTTCTACACAAGAAATGACTGGTTGCGGGGGTTGGACACTGGGATAGGGGGTGATCTTCTACTCGATTCACTCTTCTTTCGTGTCGTCCACGACCATGAGCAGCTTCTGGCAGAGGACCGTGAAGCTGTCCGTCATCTGAGAAATGGGGTGGATTCAGACGGATGAGGGGAGAATGATTACCTTGTTGATGAAGGCGGGTTTGCCCTTCCAAGCGATGAAGATAAAGTAGACGGGCACACCCGTCAGCATGATGCAAAGACCGATGGCTGAATGAGCAATGATTATCACGGGACAGTAACAGTTTGGAGAATGCAGGTCTTCGGTGAGTTGGCAATATGCCAATCTTTCATTTGGCAACTTGCCAATTCACCTGTGTCAACGGGAGATCCGATGATGGGCACGATGACGAGCGCGCAGCAGCCAATCATGAAGATGATGGGCCAGATTAGCGCCACCTCAAAGATCAAAGATCAGAGGCCGAGAGATCAAAAGATCAACCTTGATGGGTCTCGGGGCGTCGGGCATGGTCCTGCGGAACCAGAAGAGGGCAGCGATGGCCATTCCAATGGCGAGCCAGTAGACGATTTGGATGTAGTTGATGAGCTTGAAGATGTCGTCCGAGAGGAGAAGATAGCACAGGGAGAGGAAGCCCTGAAGATGTCGATTTGCCATCAACCGTCGTTCGTACTCACAGCGAAAACTTTTACAGTACCCGACGGTTATCGATTAGGCCGTGTATCAATAAAATAAAATTCGTCTTTCAGTAACCCTCTCAATCAATACTCGCTGTTGCGAGTGGCTCAATTCTCCTTCCATGCGCCCTTCTCATTTCATCCACCAAACAATTAGCTCCGTGTGAGAATATTTCCCCGATTGTTGTCTCAGTTCTCACCGTGAAGATGACGGCAGTGATGGGAGTTCTCGTATTCTTGTTGATCATCGTCAACACCATCGGCATCTGGCCCTCACGCGCTCCCACGTAGAACAGTCTGAAGGCGGATGTACAAGTGAATCGTGGGGATTTTCATTGTTTCGGATAGGGGTTCTGAATCAGCAAATTCGTCGTCATTCTTCTCCGCCGCGCAGTTTTCTCATCCATATAGACAACAGCGCAGAGGGGAAGAATGACGGCAAATTTTCCGATTTGGAACCACTAGTCTCGGACATTCCAGATTCTTCTTATTCTGTAAATGATGCCTCGAGTGAATAGAAAGTGACGATTGCGTGGGCTTCATTGTCTCGGATAACAATGTACAAACAACAGCCATTCACTACACATTGCACTTATTCAACAACATTGGCCTATTTATGAACCCTAGCACCAGATTCCGTGTCTTTCCTTCCGCAATCTCTTAGGCCTTTTCACTCACCGAGACGAGGTGAAGATGACTCCATTGGCCGATCCGATCGTCGAGCACGCCACGAAGATGGGCATAACGAAGGCGAAGCTTCCATATAGCTTGTTGGCGAATAGCTGGAAAGACTCGGGGTACTATAAGTCTCATCCCAGTCTAGACTGTAATAATGCATGGTTGCAGCCTGATTCAGGGAAATAGAGCAACTGTCAGTGTTGGGATACTGTAGATATACTGTAGCCACTGACCACGGCGACGGCTGGTGAGGCGAGCATCTCATCGGGAGAGATGGCCGTGTAGAGGGCGACGTTGGTGAGTGTGTAAATGACAGTGCAAGTGGTGCACGAGATGGCGATGGCCAGGGGAAGGTTCCTGAATGGGAAAAAGGTCAGATTATTTTGCACAAGACTTGACTTGTAGGGCTGTGCCCCTTCAAACCTCTTTCATCCACTGAACACTATCCACTTATTCGTTTGCAGATCTTATGTATACATTCACAGTCCGAGCGCAGTAAAATACCTCTTGGGATTCTGGAGTTCCTCCACGATGAAGTTGAGGTAGTTCCATCCTTGGTACGCGAACAATCCAGAGTAGAAGGCCAACGAGGCTGTGCCAAAGTCCCTCGAAGTGTTCTCCCACGGGTTTTCGAACGACTCGCGATAGACGGGGTTGCCTGGAATGTGCTCCTTCATACTCGTCCTGGCAGTGTTTTCTGTTACCTGTCAGTAGGAGCACGGCTCCAGTGAGAATGATGAGAACGAGTGCGAACACCTGAAGGGAATCAAGTTTCTCTCAACTTCTGCTGAATACCACACAATTTCGACCCTGTTCTCTGGGCCCTTCTGGACTTCCAACGTTTACCAGGGGAGTAAAACCCGCAACTCCAACATACCTTGGCAATGGTGAAGAAGTCCATGACGAAAGTCGCGACGCGCACACTCATGCAGTTGATCGCCGTGAGCAAGACTGAAAAGTTACACTTTCCCCTTGCTGTATCCCTTACATTAGATCAAGCGATATTATCTCACTCTTCAAAACGTTCGTTCGTTTTCAATTCAACGTACTTCTTATTCTCACTGATACTGTATCCCTGGCGATAGGCCAAGTAGGACTCGCATGATGTCACATTCATGAAAGTGTTTACTTCGCATTCTACGTGCCTCTCCAGACCCTCTTTCCGGTCTTAAGAGTGGGGGGATTCGAAATGAAGCATGACGGGTGGTGGGAAGTGGGAGACGCTCTATCATTCAGGGCTTAGGGCCATAAGAGCACATTCTCTTCCCGTTTCCTGCTGACTGAGGCTTGTATGAATGGGAAAGACATGAATGGAGTCAGGAGATGCGAGTCGTGTTTGTTGCACAGTACTGACTTCATCTATGGAGGAGATATGTACACTCACGAAGTAGAATAGCTGCTAGTAGCTGCACCATTCCCCCTGGAGGGTCGCAGTCCGGGTAGAGAGGCCTCATCATGTAGATGGCGAACGTTATGGCGACAATCGCCGCCGTGCAGGGTCTGCAAAAATATTAATTGGTTGTCATCTCTATATCCCATTGAAGTAACCGAATATGAGTAAAGATTCGGTTGATTTCACGTTAATGGCGCATGTTTGAGGTTTTAAGAATATTTCCAATCATGGACAATCATGTCCGCCGTAACCCAACCCATTGCGTGCAAGGGGGTGAATTGTGCAGGTCGGCAATTCGACCCCTTGACCATTGTTCCTCCTCGCGCTCCTTTTTCTTCTCTTTCCTCTGGTGACTCCTCCAGATTTAAGGGGTCAAACTGTGTTCTGGCTCCAATGTTTTGTCTCCCCTAGTTCCCGACTAATTAACACACAAACTGCTCGTTTTTCGACCAAAGTTGAAGGCACGGAGCCAAGAAGGTGAAAGTCGCAGTTTCAGGGGGTGCACTCAAGCATGAAATCGTAATTGTTGTGCTACAACGTGTACTCCTTATCAATCTGTCATGGGTTGTCAATCGGTAAAACATGATTGTATCCTTTCTTGGAATCTCTCTTGAATTCACAAGATAATTGGTGTTCATACTCGTTCAGGCAATCAGGGGCTCGATCCAGATAAGAATTCAGGGTAAAAAAACTGGAGCGCCAGGGAAATTTGCGCCACAAGCACGAAATGGAGAATCGCGCTTTAGGAATGGCGAGATCGATGGCGCATTTGTGAATATCTCCATTTTGGCGCAAATGTCCATGGCGATGTTATCTTTTTTTAACGTTATCTTCCCACTTCCATTCTCACCTGACCACCATGGCCTCGATCCATAGTCGAATGAATGCCCAGAAGGGACCGAATGCCTCCATGATGTAGGCGTAGTCGCCTCCCGATTTCCTGAACATAGCGATTGTTTTGATTCGTCAAGACTGCTCAGAAGCAGCTCAGAAGGGACATGACGACCAGGGGTTCAAAAACGGTAAATTTGTCGTCATTCTTCTCCTCCGCGCGGTTGTCTATGAGAGAATGAGACAACAGCGCTGCGGAGAAGAATGACGACAAAGTTACCGTTTTTGAACCCATGGAAGGGACCAGGATGACATACTTGATAAGCGTTCCCAGTTCGGCGTAGCAGTACGCGCCGATCGCGGCGAAGAGACCGCAGCTGACCCATACAAAGAGCGAGAGGCCGACGGAACCCGCTTCTGAAATGTTTCATCCATATTCAGACGCCTGGTGTTCATCTTGAAACACTTTTGAAACTAAATTAGAAGAGTACAGATGCGTGAATCTTTCCCCTTTCCACTTGACGCAACTCCAGATGTGCCCTTTCTTCGTAAAGACCAAATGTGTCCCTTTCATCCTTTCACCATATCTGTCTACTACGTCCTTTCATCCTATAGGGTGTCGCTATCAATGACTTTAGTGCAATTTTCATTCGTCTAATCTCCACAGAGTGGTTGTTTCACATGAGAGAGGAGACAACCGCTCCACGGAGATTGGACGAATGGCAGTTGCACTAAAGTCATTGATAGCGACACCCTACTATCCTACACCTCCTCCCCTCCACTTGTGAGACACTCATTAGTCAGAGATGGTTCGCGTTCCCTGACAGGAACACTCTCTTGTTATCTTTTCTGATCGCGGCCTCGTATCAAGTATACACAGGGATTATGAGTGTCATCCGATTGGAGAGTGAGGAGAAGAAGAGGGGAGAGAAGGAACGGAGACAATGTAATCCCGCCTTAACCTAGCATATGTGCACCCAAAGCGGTTGAAGTGACAAAATCCATAAATGGCATATGACGAAAACGACATGGGGAAAGTACCGAGGGCGGCTCTTTTTATGCCTTCCCCTCGAACATTGAATGCCCCCTTGGATGGAGAGTGCGGCGCACTTTATTTGTGGTGGGAGGGATAGTTCTTTTCACAGTAGCCGAGAACTGCCAAGTCAAATAGTGTGCACGCTGCGTACGTGGCAGTAACGTAATCCCTCTCAGTTCTCTGTCAAAAGGTTGAGAGAGTGAACTGAGATGTGTCAAAATCTCCGTAGTGGACCACATCAGTGTTGGCATAGTGAATTCAAAGTGCATTCCATCTTTCTTTACTCTCTATTGTGCGGTCGTGTCTATGTGCCATAGACGATCGGGCAGATGATAGGACAGTGAGACAGAATGCACTTTGGAAATCATTCTGGCAAGTCTAGACCACATGTAACCCCCTTCCATGGTGATCCTAAATGTCACTCACTTTCTTGTACTCCAGTGGGCGAGACGAATATTCCCGATCCGATGATGCATCCGACGATGATGGAGACGCCGTTGAAGAGCGTCAACGACTTGGCCAGACCCTGAACAATTACATGTTAATTGACCTCGACACTTTAGCGACTCCTCTCTTAGGGTTCCCTTCTGCAGTTCTGACACTAACAAGAGATATATCATGAGTCATAATTTACGACAGTTCTATAAGAATACCAGTCTTTGTGACTCTTTGAGATCTCCCCCAGGCACGAAGTGTGCTCACTTCTGCCCCGAATAGACTTCATTTCTCGCACAAACACGTTGCACAAACACCAGTCTCACACAGACTCGAAAACATGAAAACATATAGAGGACTCGAAAACATGTATTTGTCAGCGTGTCCCTATTTAGATGTGTCTGCTACAGCAACATTAGCCTCATCTAGGATGAAGCCGTTCGCAATATCCCGAGTAATCCACCGGAAATTAATCTCAAGACCATATTTGCCATGAGCGCGAGATTTGCAATGCCTGAGGGATACAAGGATTGAGATTGGATTTGGCCAAAACATCGTTTTCTCACTCAAATAACGCGTGTTCCCAGACGCAAAGGAATGATTCATGTTCCATGATGTCCGCGGACACAAGGGACAAAGAGATGAAAGACTGTCACTGACCCTGTCCTCTCCTTCCTCCACAGTATCCTCTCCTCCCTTCTTCATCTCTTGAAGAGGCTCCGTTGCCGGATCGGCCATGGCTGAAATGCCACTATTTATGCACTAATCGTCGTGTCCCGAGGACAAATTAACCACGAGTCACGGGGGCGCACTAAATGTCACTAGTCCTTGATTGGAACAACTTCACGCGCACTGAATGTGTACCGAAGAACGTGCGAGAGAGGACGTGGATTGGATCACAGAGGAGGGAGAGGGGGATGAGGGGGGCAGATGAAAGCTATTCATATTCATACACAGCGCGTGCGCTTCAAAGGAAGCCGTGAATGGTGGTATTTTAGCGGCAAACAACTAAATTACTCAAGTAAAAACAGCGGCGGAAACGAGTAATCAGCTCGAAAGTTCATTACTTCGACCGAAACTAGCAGTGGGGAATCGCCTCTCGGCAGAAAGAAGGTAAGACATATCGGGTGCATTGGGAGAACGACTGTACCCGGTGCTTCCCGGATTGGAGAGAGGAGAATGATCTACACAGGGAATGAGAGAGGCGAAAGAAGCAGACGGTCGGGAAGCGACCGAGACTCAAGGAAGAGTGAACTACAAAGTGAGAATGGGTGGACAACAGCAGGGGTTCTAAATCGGTAAATTCGTTGTCATTCTTCTCCGCAGAGCGGTCGTCTCACAATATCTACAGACAACCGCGCTGCGGAGAAGAATGACAACAAATTCACCGATTTAAAACCACTAGTGGACGAATGGTGAAAAGAGGATGAGGGCCGAAAGAGGAAACTGATTTGCGTGCAAAACATGCTGTGGTTTGCAGTTTCTAATCAGTTTGAATCATAATTTCTGGGGAACGACGAAATTTTAGGTGAAGAAAGGGAAGAAATGAGAGAGTAAAGGGTTGGCAGCGGCGCAGGAAATGATGCAATGACGACTTCGCTTTCACTCCCGCAGGCCTTCTCACTTGCAACAAGCCAGAGGGAATGCCAAGAATAACCAACTCCCGGGGTCAGCTGAATAAATGGACCTGATCATAGTGTCATGAGAGGCGAAGGCTGAGAGTATAATGGATGGATATGGATAAGCTGGCAAACAGTGGGGGGAAAGGTCAGGAAGGACTCGAACGAAAGAACGTTAGTAATTGTGGGAGGAAGGAGAGGGGGACATTGGGTGCATTGGGGTAGACAGAGAAAGGACAGTGAGAGGAGAAGAGAGGAGGAGTAGGGGGGAGGTATGAAGAGAAGAAGAAGAGAAGAGAGGGAGGGAGAAACACTCTCTCACACTCTCTTCTTTTACGTGAGAGGACTGTACGAGAGATATGAAAGCGGAAAGGATAGGGGCACTTAGCCCCGAGGAATACACGCCTAATCTTAGCTGCAAATTACGATTGCTATAGATGAGAAGCCCTTTTGTGCCTCTGTCTTCTGCAAATTCCCAAAATTTTGTCCAAATGTTTTCTGTGTGCCGTGTGGTTGGTTGTCTCTAGGGCATGAGAACGAAAAGGGACATGCCGATCGATGGTAGCACGAGGAGGAGTGGGCACTGGACACTACTCTCGTAGTCGGGGCAGCTGCGACTGCTGTTTGAGCCCACCTCCGACACTCACCCCGGTCAAGGCTCAAGTAGCCGAAAGATAATTGATGCTTCCAAAGAGGTTCGTAACTCTCTTCAGTGAGCGACTGCGCAGTAAACAACAAGGCAATGCCCCCCCCCCCTCGAGCCCCTTTGTCTTTTTGCTCAGGCCCAAGCCAGTCCAGTGTGTGATATTATGTGCTATTCGTGTGTAGTGCGAGAGATGAGCGAGATGAAGTGAGAGATGCCTTCTTCATCTATATGCTTATTCAACGAAGACTAATTATAGAGTTGAGGCCCTGGAATAGAGACGAGAAGGAGACGGTTAGGCGTTGTCTGCCTTGACTTATTGTTCCATTTCATGCCCAAGCTTTCGTAGGTACTTCTTTAACAGTCCGTTACTAGAGGATTGAAACGCTCATAACCAAAGAATGATCTTATTACCGTCTTCTGTGCCTAGTTGCACTCCCATCACTAATCCTCAAGAATATTGCTCTCATCACGCAACATCACTCTACTCTCGTCATAAACTCCTCGTTTTTTTACCGCCTGCTTCTTTGACTGATCCGAAAGATCATTTTCCTTCGTTTTTCTCCACCTTACTACTTGTCGTAGTAGTCTTAGAGAAATGCACCCGAACAGCTGAACTTATTTTCTGAGTTCTGAATACAACTTCATTTTAGCTTTGACCGAGAAGTGCTTGTTCAACGACAATTGAAGGACAGCGTCGACATTGTGTTTGTCTGCGTATACTTTCTGCTCTGTGGCATTTGCATCATGTTATCGTTCTGTTACATCAATCGGCGGGATGATTCTGCACCCGTTTCCTCGTTTCATTTGCACAATTCTCCTCCCTCTCGTCCCCTCTTCTATCAGAGACATCAATTCTGGAGAGAAAGAGATACAAATCGCAAGATTCCTATGTCTGATCGCACTTTTCTTAGTGCCACCGTTTCATCTCGCGCCTTCCTCTCAATCCTTCCTCTTTTCTCGTCGCAATTCTGTCCTTTTCATTCAATCCATCATAGCCTTAGCATGTGTACTCTTCCGACCATGAGAATTGTCCTTACTCGCCCAGTTCTTCTATCATTAGCCTTCTTCCTTCTGCGGTAATTTGTCCGGAAATTTCATTCCGAGCTCGTTATCCACAGAATTATGTAGACTAATCACTTTCCATATCATTGTAGTGCAATAACACTACTCGATGAGGTGGGAGTGCACTGCATTATGCAGATGATTCATACTACAGCTCGAGTCTTAAAGTTAGTGAATAGACCCGCGCGCCCATTCATTCGTTGTACCGATGCTCATCTTCCCCTCACCTATTCACTCTGTTATCACTCTTCTCTCCCGAGTCGTTGTCTCTCATCAAAAGGCTTTTCGCGCATCTATTCATATGTATTATCCAACCGATGAAATACTGGTTCGCCATGGACCTTTGCGCCATTTTGATGAAATGGACGGAAACGCCATAATCCTGAGCAGTCTCAATGCGAATCGTTTCATTTTACCATTATGGCGCAAATTTCCGCTCTTCTCTTTCATCCCATCTAACATAATAGTCCCTGACTGAAGCGAATAGTCAGTGAGGCAGCCAGGAGCTCACATTTTCTGCGACGCCTCTAAAACTTTATGACTCACACAGCTGTCTGTTTCACTTGTAATCGTTTTGTTTTCGGGTGTGGATTGGACATCCGTCCCTGTCCCATTACTCTCAACTCTTTAGCCCCACCCATTCTTATCAGTATATTTGTGTAGAAACAACAACAGCTGTCTGTGGAGTGGTCAGGCTTACCTAGTTTCCCTTGAGGCACTGACTCGTGTATGAATTGTGATATGTCATGGGGTATTGATATTCCTAAATATATACGCCCTTGTTTCAACCGGCGGCCCGTGTTCTAATGAACGCCTTTTTCAGACATGGGTCCGTTGGACATCGGAGTTCTCGTGGCGACGATGATAATCATTTCTGCCTATGGCATCTACAAGTCAAGAGTGCAGAAGGACGCAACGGCCACTGAGTTCATCGTTGGCAATGAGTGGGTTACTGTAGTCTCGTGAAATCATGATTCAGGAACTAGTTAGGATTACTGTATCTAGTGCATGCATGAGACAGGGACTGTAGCTTGCACTGATAACAGCTTTGGTACACATCCGATGCTAGCGCAATAGTTGCAATCGGTAGTAGATACTGTATTTTGAGGGCCTCATCATTCTCTGTGGCGCTGAGCGTCTGCTCCGGATTCATCTCATCCATCTCTCTGCTAGGATTTCCTAGTGAGGTGAGCATTTCTTCCTTTCACGGAGACATCATTCATGAAGGCATACTGTAGATCGTTCTGAACACATATGTTACTGTGCCTTCAGGTCTTCTACAACGGCGCCCTCATGCTGTGGTTCGGTGTGATGTACTTCATCTCCTTTCCCATTGTCGCCTATGTGTTCCTCCCCGTGACGTACAATCTACGACTAACCAGTGCTTATCAAGCGAGTCTTTATTTCACCAAAATAAAGGAATGGATACTTTGCAGTATTTCGAACTGCGCTTCAACCGCTCCTGTCGGTCTGTAGCCGCGGGGTTGTTTTGCACTGAGGTAAATAGTGCTTTCATAAGCAGTCAAAAGGAATTTATAACAAGAGAAATAAATCAAAGTCAGTAGTTCTTGTAGATTCTCCTCTACAACGCCGTTGCCCTGTACGCTCCCTCCATGGCCATCAGTGCACTTCTCGAGATTCCCATCTTTATATCCATTCTCCTCACGGCCGCCCTATCAGCCGTCTATATCAGTGTGGTGAGCCAGAAACAATTATTATTACATTTGTGGTTGTTTCGTGTAATTACGATCAACTCCACTAATTGCTGAGTACTTGGGAATCATTACTCTGCAACATGAACAAAAAAACCTGCGTATCTTCTCATCTGACATACATCAGGCTATTGAGGATTTGGTGCTATATGTCGGATAAGAATTGTGCCCTAGCCAGATCAGTGTATTATTCATCGGTGACAGCTGTGTAATACGAATAATTGTTCATTCATGAGGCGTGTACGAGAGATGGTTTAGCTTGGGGGTCATTCCTCTTTATTGCAGGGCGGTGCACGTGCAGGCATCCACACTTCGGCAATGCAGATGATGCTCATCTTCATCTGCATGAGTCTCGTCGTTGTCCTCAGTTTCTTCAAGATGGACATGACCCAGATATGGCGCAATGTTCTCGATGGAGGAAGAATACAACTGAACGAGTAAGCAAAAATATGTATTTGCTGCCGAGAAGTGAGATTTTTGCGACTGAAATCATTCATATATGTATGGAAGTTCGCTGTAAATCATCGAAAACCTTGCATCCCTAGTTGATTTCAGGAGATCGAGAACAATGATTGCACGTTCAGATTCCGCATCGATCCTCGCATTCGTCATTCTGTGTGGTCGTTGATCATTGGAGGAACGGGGAACATCCTCGCACTCTTCGCCGCAAATCAAATGTCCCTGCAGAAGTATCTCAGTCTGCCGACACTGAAGAAAGCACAGAAGTCAGTGTTACATGTTATTAGTATACAGTACAAAGAAATGACAATCATTCAATGCACAGAAAAGGTTGCATTTCGGGCGAAATGCAAGAGGCCCCATGGCATTTGCGCCATATTAGTGTAATATGATGACGCATCTGTCAATTTCAGCATTTTGGCGCAAAAATCCATGGCGCTCTGGTCTTTCGCCCTGATTTTCATTATTGAAACCTCGTACTGCTATAATATGATGACACTATAGCCAATACACCATAGATTTGCCCCATGAGTCTTCACGTGATCAACACAATAATTGGCCAAATGATTCATGGACAGTTGATAGTTGTCGTTATTTTATAGCCGTGGGCGTTTTTTGCAAGACACCCCGAAAACAAAGTTTGGTGGTTCTTTGACTGTGAGTGTGGTCATATCAATATCGTTAATCTTCCAGGGTGGTCCTCCTCAACATTCCCTGCAATCTTTTCATTCTCTTCGTGTACATAGCCATCGGTCTCATCATCTTCGGCGTCTACCACGATTGTGCCCCAGTGTTGAACTCGAAGAATGAGGTGCATTATATTTTCTTACCTTTTTTATAGGAAACGCAGTCATACTACCACTGCCCATCTGACGGTTCTAATAACAAGCTAAACTAACGGAAGCTTTTCGAGCGGTCAAAAACATGCCATTTTAGCTCCTCCCCCACTACGTCCTTGATCAACTCTCAGAGATTCCCGGATTCACCGGACTCTTTGCTGTTGCTGTGTACAGTGCAGGAATCAGGTTCTGAACAAAACATTATTTTCCTCCTCCGTATGGCTCTATTCAATTGGCTAAAAATTCAATTCAATTGGCTGTGTACACCGGATTGATGACTTCTTTAAGCACACTCTCTTCGACTTTCGCGTCGGGAAATGCAGTCATCCTTGAAGACATCGTTCATCCCCTCATGGAGGTTATTTGAACTACTTTGAATTCTCTAGTTCAAAAAGATTGGACAGAAATTCAAAGCTACGCATCAAATAGTAAATACTGTATCAATACCACATATTTTCAGATTTGCGGAATGGAAAAGCTTCCGGAGCGCACAATTAAGACGATTATGAGAGTATTCCGTAAGTTCCTACGTAAAGAAACAATAACTGTTTATGGCAACTAATGCCAACAAATAAAATGTGCGTATTTATGCAATCGTCATTTCAGCTTGTATTCTGGCAGTGTTCGCTGTTGTTTTAGCAATGGTCTGTTCGATGCTGGACTCTCTCATTCTTCAGGTTCGCAGCCCCTCGTTTCACTAGATTATGAACCTTCCCAGTTGGCCTTTTCCATCTTTGGCGTCGTGGGTGGTCCTGTACTCGGATGCTTCATCATTGGAATTCTCGTTCCCTTTGTGAGGGGAAAGGCTGCATTGGCCGGAATTTTGACTGCGACCGTTGCTTCTTTCGGCACCGCAATTGCTGCATTTTCCAACAAGGTGGAAAATATTCGAAAAGGTAGAAAAATGGAGACTGTGATGTTTTAGATCGGGCCGATTTCTCTTCCTGTGAACACCTTATGCAATAACTCTACGGCATTCAGTTACGATATGGACCCAGAACTGAAGAACACAGTCACGGATATTTCGTAAGTTTTAGGGAATAAACAGCGCTTATTGAGTGATAATAATTTATTGTTTTGGCATTCGATTGCAATAGGAAATAAACGCAATGTGTTCAATTCTTTGCAGGGGCTGGTTCGGTCTGCAGTATCTGCGAATGTCTTATCAGTACTATGCATGGGTGGGCGTCGTGACGTGTCTCGTCATATCCGTCTCTGTGCAACTCGCCCTGGGTGAGCTTTAGAGACCGTGAATTGACTCTGATGTTGACAGCCGTTCATTTATAGTCTAACTTCATTCCTAGCGGTTGTCTCTGCGAAGGGAGAGACGACCGCTAGGAATGAAGTTAGAAGACTAGAAATGAACGGCTGTCAATATCTGAGTCAATTCACGGTCTCTAGTGAGCTTCATCCATAGACTTTTTTCATGAAGCAGTCATAATTGATTTGTTCAGGACCAGAGAAAACGCCTGTCGACTCATCCCTCCTGTCGCCTATTCTCAACTACAAAAAATGTCCCAAAGCCGATGTGAGGCGTATTTTCGTTATTCACAAAAGATGATGATATTTGTTCAGATTGAAATGGAGGCCGCGAAGGATGAGATGCTTCAGTAGTCCGCCTTTACATTGGCTGGTCTCTAGAATATAGTCATAGTGAATGAGCTTCCATCACACCTGTCATTCCAGCACTTCCTCTCGGTTGTTGTTATTAGCGAACGAACCTCTTAATTACAGCTTTCCAAATATCTGCATCGTTATTACTTTTGCCATTGTTACCAAGAGAGGGACCTTAGCTGTAGTTACTTTATTGACAGTTTTTGTTTTCGGTTTTTGTTAAATAGTGTCCCGGTGCATTCTATGAATGTCAATGTGATCAAATTGAGAGGTAAAGTTCCCGATTCAGCTGACTGCCAGTATTTCAGAGCTCTCTTGTCTATACTCTGATTGCAGAGAAATGATCGCTTCCATTTGTCCTCCTAATTCTTTCGGCAAGAAACTGATTAGATCTTTGTATACTTAAAAAGGAATGAGCCAACCAGAGCAGGTCTGGGCTTCGGCAAATCCAGTGCAACTCTCAAAACAACTTTTTACAGTTTTTCCTTAATTTTTTTCAAATATTATATTTCATCATTGGAATTATCGTCCCCTTTATTAGTAGAATTGTGAATGCTACTTCAATCTGAAAGGCTATTCTGTAAGATGAGAAGAATGCTCATGTATATGCCATTCTACTGAATCCACGTGTGCAATTGAGCGAAGACAATACACACGCGATATGAGAGGGAAAACAGATTCCAATCGAACGAAGAAAATGAAATCTCTCAAATAAAAGAGAAACAATGTTCGCGTCAAAGAGCGAAATCTTGAGTAAACTGCAAAGTCAAGAGAACACAGCTCTGATGAATACTGACATCGAAGCTATGAAATGGAGTCATGCGTAGAGTAACACTTGCTGTGGTTGGTTCAGACGGTCACTATTCTAATGCAGTATGCCACAAATAGTTATGGCGAAAAGTGTGTGAAAAACGCCTACTGTATGGTAGTCCGTTATTACCGTAGAAGAACTCAGTTATCAGATTAGAGTCAATTGTGCACCGAAGCATTCTGTGAATGTCAATCGTGATCAAGTTGTGACACAAACTTTCCGATTACATGACCTTATCCCCTTGTATCTTTCGCGTTTCTCTATGCAATTGTCTCTCCTTTCGCCCTTTAAGGAATGATAACGGTTTCGTCCTTTCTTTCTTTTCAATCTCTCCCAGATCAGTCAGCTGCTAATGAAATGTCAGAAGAAGGGAGTGTCGAATTCTGTCGATTCGACTGTTTCTTCTTTTACGGCGTCATAATATTCGCTCGAAACATGGTGCATCGGCAGCTTCATAACTGCTTTGCCGATCGACCAAATACAGGGATTTATGAATGGACTGAAGTGTCTCGGGCACTTCCTTATGTGTGTGAATAGAGATCATGGCCCTATTTACTTACGCTTCCAATCGGTTTGCGCTCTCTCTCACTCTCCCATCTCAATCCTTGTGGAAGAATGTGCCAAATGGCCGTCTCATTCTGCCATCTGCCCTCCCGATTCCAATCATCACCCCCGGGGATGGTTGTCCCATTTGTCTCTCTTTCTCTCATTATCCTAGCACAATACGGCTCGGTGCGTCCTACTGAATGATGCATGCAAATGCCACTCTGTACTTATTACTCGCCCATTCACTTGTCAGCCCTACTTCATCCTCACTTATTAGCCTTTCTTACATCGACAATTTTCATCCAGAAAGAGAGACTTTCTGATGGACGAACAATTTCATATGGGATAAGGCAGAGGTGGGCAAACCATCAATTTTCGTGCAGCATTGCCTTCCGGGATATGGTTGTGGGTCTTCTTCGATAGAGAGGGTTATGTGGGACTTCTTCGAGGTAGGTAAATATCTCCATTCACACTCATAACAGGGATCTCTTTAGGCGGAACTTTGGATGGGTATGATGCATTTGTGACAGATCATCTTGATATGAGTTCTGTGGTAGTGGGGTGCAATTCACTATGAAAGACGGACGCCTCAGTCGGAGGTGCATGATTCACTTCTTCGTTGTGTAGAAGAAAGAGAAGAACTGTACACATGGTGCATCTGGTAGTAATCCTCCCCCATTCTTCTCCCTACATCTCTTCTGAGCAGTTGTCTCTCTGTCTCCCACGCCAATCAACGTCGGCGGTGGCCTCTGAACTCGCGTGAACCCCTCGACAACCAGTCCCTCCCTCTGTCTCCCTCTCTCTCTCTTCCCTCCAGCCGCTCCCTCAGGTCAACACAACCTGACTGCAACACACACTTTGTAAGCTCATCAGGGGTGGTTTGCCTCCTCTCGGCCCCCATTCATGTGCGCGCGTTTATTCAGATGGCAGTGTGTATGCCCATAGGGCGGGCACAGAGAAAATCGCCTGGCTTTATCCGCCCCTGGAGGGGGTGGATGATCACTTATGAAGGGAGGATATGGCCACCGGATGCGAGGATTTCGGGTCAAGTGCCCATTGAAGAATCTCGTGTTTCTCATTCTCTTTCTTGCCGTGGATATTGAAGTGAAAGCGGGGCGAAAGTGACCGTTTAGTTTTCACTCTTCCTTCAGTGTTCCTTTGTGGTTGTTCCCAATTCCAATTCATCGCTTCACACTCTCCCTCTGATTACTTTTTCGCTCGTCACGTTCTCGTTCATATATGAATGGAGGGGCTGGACCAAAGAACGCCTTTTGAAAAATAAGTGCAGCATTTGTCTTCTCTACTCTACGAATAGCAGTTGTCTATCAGTATCAGAGACAACCGCTAGTCGAAGAGTAGATACGACAAATGATGCACGAATGGCGAACTACTTGTAAACTGAACAATTGTCGCTGCACCGTGGTTGTTTTGCCCAGACGAAGTGCATGTTGTAAATAACGTCACCCCTACTTCCTTCATAGTTGCGATCACTATCGTCATCGATTCCGTCCCGGGTGGTTGCCCTCTGATCAGGGGCCTCCACCGCCATTCAATCATTGTATGTGAGTGAAGGGATTAGCCATCTGACTACCACCTGCGTCCTCTGTTCTTCTTCTACAATACGAAGCCCTCCAGGGCCATGCGTCCTCAATGGCATATACTAATCCTGACTACTTAATCCCCCTTGTCGACCCTCCCCTCCCCTCATCACTATGTTGCCGCTGATTGTTTCCGGACTCGCGGCGCGTTAATGAGGGCATCGTGCCCCCGTTCTCGTGCATTACGCCGATCGCGTGCCTGGCCCCGTTCACGTGACACCGAAACGGCGCAATAATCGATGTGTGTCGGGAAGTGTTGCTGGGGGAATACCATCATCTGCATAATATTCCCATGGCCACAGTCGCGAAAGAAAAGTTCATTCCGTTCCCACCCTCGTTTATTCCAGATCAAACATGAGATGATCGCTCTTTTCCGCCCCTCAAACCATTTCCGATTGTAGTACCCCTTCCCCTCTCTCGGATCATCCTAGTTCCTCCTGCCACGTCTTCCACAACGCATTTGCTGCATTTACAGCTTCTTCATTTCAAGATAGTCCCGTTCTCTTGCTTCTCTCTTCCCCCATCAGAAGAAACGCTTGTCTTGTATTGTTCACGTTTTGTCGTAGAATCCGATTTGATTTACTCACGTCTCCCGAGGCCTCCATTCTTGTTATCGTCCTTTGTGATACATCGTAATCCTCTGTATTTTCAGACTGGGACTCGAATGGCGTCCTCCCCTGAGAGGGGATCATCGGCGCCAGTGTCTGAAGTGGTGAGTACTTCACTTTATTCTTTTTTGGGAGGAAATTCCAAGATCTCTGATAGAGAAATCGCATTCCATGTCCCATCTTTAACAAAAAAATAGCTCGTGTTATACCTTTGATAATGCAGAAGATGCTCTGTTTAGTATGCAAGAAAATTATTTTGGAAAGATCGCTATGATGTGTCGCAATATTAGTCCCGCATGCCCATGTCTTTGATGTCATTGTGAAAATAGGATCCTCTGTTTTTACCGTTGCCGAATGAAAGACGCGAGGGCTATGGTGGTGAAGCCTACCTTTCACCATCGTGGGGCAAATTCCCGTGACGCTGTTGTCCCGTTATCCCCTCCCCCGCGCATTTTTTCAGCTACTCGACCGTGATTGGCATTCACGCATAATTATCGAGTCAGTGTGAGCAGGATGGAAACATGTTTTGTAGCGACAACTAATCGACTGTGATCATACTGCCTCCGTCTCTTTCATTCATTCCACCCTCTCTTACGCAATCAGGCAGTTTTTGGCCGCATATGTGATACGGTTGAAGGTTCGACTGAAGAAGAGCTACGGAAGAAAAGAAGAACAACAAGGAATACATGATTGGGTTGGGTCGTAATCTTAGCTAGCCCTTACTTTGTGCTTGATCTGGGTTAGCGATGCCATGCAAGAAGAAGATTCATTTATGGAAAAGAGTTCCTTCATCTTCTAGGAGTCACTCTGATGGATATTTTGGGTTCGCAGCCAAGTATCACAATACATTGCAAGAGACTGTTTCTTGTCATTATGTGAATTATGCACTAGATTATCTAAAGTAGTGTTGCCATTCCGTTCTCCTTTCGTATTTTGATTTGAAGTTGAGGGAGTTGTATCTAATTTGTTGAGATTCTTTGTCGATGAAAACAAGGAAGATTGCGGGAAGGTAACGAATATTTTCGACGGATCAATGTTTTCGGGATGTCAGTGTCATAGTGGATTTTTGAGTGTTTGGTGTTTCTCAACTGATTGTGCGAATGCATTTAGGACGACGACCTGCCTTCCCTTGTCCTGGCAACTCTCGTCATTCTCCTGCTGCTCCTGGCAGCTCTGATCTGGATTGCCTTCTGCATGGCCGTTCACAGGACCGCCGGGAGGATGGCCATGTTCAAGAGACAGCGACGCACTCAGGTTAAACCCTAAGCAAATGGTTTTACTGTATTTACAAAACGTCATGTTGTTAGTTCTGCCATTATAGTCGAACACGGATCCACTCGTTCCTCATATCACATGAACACTTGTGTGTGTTTACACTAGTACCTCACGGATCTTGTTGTTCTGTCGTTGTTACTCACCCTTGAACGATTGTCCCCGCAAAGGAAATGCCGTGATTATCTCTCATATTCTTATTTGCAGACAATCATTGCGGCGGCCATTTCTCGTGCCGTGAATGATGGAACGAGGGACGGATCCAATCATCAAACGCCTCAGGTAACAAGTAGTGTTTCTGCACGAGTAGAATAGTGCATTTATCATTCGCCTAATTTCCGCGGAGCTGTTGTCTCTTCGTTCGGTAGACAACCGCTCCTTGGAGATTACACAAATGAGAAATGCACTTTTCTACGGATATAGAAACTAGTAAAAAGCAAATAAGCACACTCCACTTGTGCTCGCCGTGTACAACATCATCTAAAATAACCCTCGACACACACAAGATATAATCTGCGCTAACAAAACAATTGACGCCGACGGCAAACAGAAAAGAAACTGGATGGCATGAGCCCGAGAGAGAATATGAATGAGAGTAGGTATACCGGTGAATGCACAGCGCAAATGTTGGCAGTAAACCAGTTGGGTGAGTGATCCCGCGGGCTAATGCCGAGCGTTCAATGCAGTGATAATCTCGTGATAAGCACACATGAAGAAACGCCGCCTGCATGGGTGGCGGGGACGTATATCTGAAAATGAAACATATCCGAAAATGAAAATTATTAAGGATCCACTGCCTACCTACGAGGAAGCCCTCAACATGGAGCCAGTCTCAATAGTCGGCAGTCTCCCTCACCGGCCAACGACCTCCCAGTTTGTTTTCTCGAATTCGACCTCATTTCCCTTTGCTTATGCTTCTTTTTGCCGTTTTGTAATTTTTTGCATTCGTTGTTTTAGACCTAGCTATCCCCCTGCGTACGCTCAACGGGAGCTGAAGCCAGGCAATCGCGTGTTGAGGTTACATTTCGTCCCATTTGCTTTCTTGCACGGTTCACCTGGCTGCACACACGGAAAAATAACTGTTGTTTTCCAGTTCAAACTGCGGAAAAGAGACCCGCTGTTTGAAACTATCGTATACGCCAGACTGAACTGCCAAATATGACAATTTTAAATAGCAGGTCTCAATTTCGCATTTATTAGCGAAAAATACAGTTATTTTTCCGTGTTTCCCATTTTTGCTCTATTCATATATGAAATCATTCCAGAATCGCTCCCGAACGCCCTGGAACCTCTTCAAATGTCCGTCCTCCTCCCTATGATGTCTCCGTGGCCTCATCTTCCCGTCCACACCTCCCCTCTCCTCCACCACCACCTTCCCCATCCTCAGCCTCTTCATGTACTCTTCCCTCTACCCCCGTGAGCCTTTCCCGTGTCGTACCCGTCTATACCCTTCCTCGCCCGACTGCATCTGAGGTCTAGCATGACCTCGCTCCTCATCTAATTCTAGACACGACCGCTCGGAAGATAGACATGGTCCATAATAAGAACTTCTTATTCGCCCTCATAATATACTTGTATTTAGGTATATCCATTCGCCCTTTTTTCGTTAGTTCATAGTCCGAATTATTCATCTAATTCAGCCCTATCTGTACGATATAATAGCATTCTGCGCACTTTCCAGAATTAACTCAGCCCAAAGCTCACGATGTGCAAGAGTTTCGAACGACTGCCGCCCTTGGTGGATATTCGTGTATTCTTTAGATCTTTAGATTTTCGGTTTTTGGCCTCAGTTAGTAAGAGTACTCAATCGAATCATTCTCCCAGAGGTTCACACTATATATTCCAACGAACTACGCCCTTTCAGTCTATCCTGTACTTTAGGTACAAACGCATTTTATTGCCATCCTCACGTCGCCGGTCCTTATTCAGTTCATTGTAGTGAACACAATCCTCCGATAAACTGCTATTATGGGAATCTCAAAAGGTCGCACGTTGTTCTTGCACTATAGGTCACACGACTTTGAGAGACAATGGAAGTTGGTCGATAAAGTTCCTTATCACAAGAATGTATGACAAAATCGAAATTACAAAAACAAAAAAAAACGGCAGTTTGCTTTTCCACTTTTGTCTAAGGCGTACTGTCGAAACAAAAAGAAAGGGTTGTCGGTGTCATGCAGGAAAATATCATTGGACGGAAGTAGAGTGTTGAAAGTGAGTAGTTCTAATGTGTAGTTCTAGTTCTATGATAACAAGTATGTGCCAGTCCAAACTACCAAAAAGGGAAGAGATCACGTAAACAATAGTTCGCATTGTAAGTATTGTTATTATAATGCGTCCATCATCCTGGTGTCCTTTTGGTAGTATAGTTTGAGTGTGATTACTCATAAACGATCGTTAAGCTGTTCATTACAACTTGATTGATGAAGGTGTGTGTGTATGACTATTCTTTCACCTTCGTCTCTCAAGGCGATCGCTCCTTCTCTTGTTCCCTGTTCCGCCAATCCATAATACAGCGACCCCCCCCCCCTCCAATCCCCCTCTAGACTGGCCTGGTTATGCCCTAAGGGGTCAAAATCGGTAAATTTGTCGTCATTCTTCTCCGCAGCGCGGTTGTCTTTTAGGGGGTTGAGACAAACGCTCTCCGGTAAGAATGACGACAAATTTACCGACGTAGAACCCCTCTTATGCTCTAAGGGCTACTTTCTCGCGTGCCGGTTGCTAGTCTCTCGCCTAGGTTCATCAACATATTCAGCGAATCTGCTGACTACAGCGTATCGTTAGATTTTTGGTTCTATGTCACAAGACTAATCGTCGCTCGCTCTTACATTTTCAAACTTGTTTTCTTCTCAGACTTTTAATTATCACACAATGACCGTCTCGTACTCCTTCGACGTTTCCCGAAATTCATGGGCCGCCGTATTCAAGGTCATCTTCAGATGGAGAGGTGAGACTTCATATCCGTTTCCATATTTCGCAATCGATTTGATAATCCAGGTTCCGTTTGGAAATCGATATGGAAAGAACTGCTTGCGTGGTTATTTTTGTACTACGTAGTGATGTTCGTGTATCGGAGTAAGCTGATTCTCTCCGAAAACGGGGAAAAGTAGGCGAGGTTCTATAAGTAAATTACCTTGACAAGTCCTCCATTGCAGAATCTTCGAACTCGTCCGTGAGCATATCCTAAGACGTCTCGATGCTATTCCACTCAATTTTTTACTCGGTATGACACTTTCCTCTTAGTTCATTCGATCAAAAGTTCAGGTTTCTTCGTGACCATGATAGTGGATCGGTGGAGGAAGATCTTCATGAATATGGGCTTTATTGAGAAGTTCATTTCGCAATGAAAGACCAAAATAAAATAATAACGTCTCTTCAGCATCGCTCACTCCATAGCTGCATTTTGCAGACAGAGGGAGCCAGATGATGTGTTGAGCAGAAGGGCCATGATCAGATACATTTGCCTTGCTCAGGTGAGCTATGGGTGCGTGACTATTTATTACGGGGTACTAAATAGGTAAAGTTATCATCATTCTTCTCCGTTGTGCGGTTATCTATTAGGAGGAAAGACAACCGCGCTCCGGAGAAGAATGTTGACAACTTTGGCGATTCAGAGGTCCTAATATCTTTCGCTAGTTCCTCTTGATGTTTAGCCCGTGATAGCGAGTATTCATCGAAGAATGCACTGAGAGAACCCGTGATTGATCTGACTGTTGAATGGAAAGTGAAAAAGTTTAGGTGCTGGTCTTTCGTGACATTTCTCTTAAAGTGAGAAGAAGGTTCCCCAATTTGGACGCTGTTGTTAAAGCGGGTGAGATCAAATAATCACGAGTAAACAATGCAATGAAACACTCAGGATTCATGGAAGAGCACGAACGAAAAATATATGAAGCGGTACAATGCGATTATCACAGGTTCTGGGTGAATAAGTTGCCTTTTATCGAATGTTCAACCTCCTTCAGATCCCCATAAACTGGGCATGTACAATTGCCATGAGGCAAAGGGACGCGAACCGAATCACAGGAGATAATCCATTCAATTCACTGATTGGAGTAAGGCTCTTATCCTCTATATTCAAAGTCCATCTGATATTGAGTAGGGATTCTGAAACGGTATTTCAATGTCTTGATTGGATAGATAACCGCTCCGAGTGAATTAGAAGAATGAAAAATGCACTTTGCTACCGTTTTAGAAACAATAATGTTCAGGAGATCAAGCAGTTTCGTTCATCGTTGCAGCTCCTGTCCAACTTTGACTGGGTGCCTGTTCCTTTGGCTTATCCCCAGGTAGACGTGATCAATGAACAATCCACACACAATATGTTGTAGTTGGTATTCTGCGCGGTCCGGACGTACTTCCTCCTATGCACCGTAGCCAGACAACATATCATTGGCCCGGACGCCTTTAATAGAAGTCTGGTCAGTTCTCTACCGTAACCTGGCTTTCGTGATGGGAGACGTGTTGTTTAGCTAGACATCGCATTTCCATTGATGACGATGCTCCAGTTCATCTGCTACGTGGGATGGATGAAGGTGTGAAGCTCTAACAATAAAAAGTATCTTCATGAAATAATTGCGAAATTATTTAGATAAATGTATCTTTATGGTACAAGTGCATGTTCCTGTAGGTATTTCCCCGTGTAAGCAATGGTTATGAACTTTAATAGCCCTTGGAATGACCTTCTGTGTTTCACAGGTCGCCGAGTGTCTTCTCAATCCAATGGGGGAAGACGATGACCACTTCGAGTGCAACTATCTGATTGACAGGAATATACAGGTACACAATTAGGTAATCCCGACATCCCTTCCTTTCTGATAAGACCTGAACATTTAATTTTGTTTACGCCTATAGAAAGTAGAATTACTTGTTCAGACTGGTCTGGCCATAGTCGACGACACTTTCGATACAGTGCCCGCCCTGTACATGGACAGATTTAAGGTTTCCTCCTTTTCCTATTATTGATTCGTATCGATATTTATAGTAGGGTTTTAAAAAACGGTAGTGAACAAACATTTGTCATTCGTTCAATACCCTCGGAGCGGCTGCAACTACGTTAGATAGATAAAGAGTTCACTGAGATTAGACGGATGAGAAATGGACTTTACTACCAATTTTGAAACCATAATTCACAGGTGCAACCCAAACCCATGTACACCGAGGAGACAGCACCAAAGGAGCAGGAGACTTTCACGGGATCAGTAGCTCATTTGATGTGAGTGACTGTTTTCATGCCTACAATTCATTTTGTTCCCTTTGTAAGTACAAATTGACTCTCGAAGATGACAAAACTTTGAAATGGTTGACTTTTCCTGCTTCAGCCTGAGAAAAGAGCACGAGAAAGTTAACATGATTGCCGTCGATTCGGCCAAGAAGCAGGATTCAATAAATGAAGCTGAGTTTTCTTCTGGAGTAAGAAGACGATCCCTGCAGAACAGACTAAAGTCGATCATCAAGAAGAGAATGAACTCTGAAGAAAGGTGAACTAGTTGAAGTTTATGCTCCCCAGAAACATCGATTACAGTGTCAAATCAGACTTCGCAAACGTCTATCACACTGGGGAACTCACTCCGCCACTGAGAATTAATTCAAAGAAGAAGAAGAGTTATGGTGGCATCGTGATTATGCAACGTAAAGCCGAATTTTAGGTAATGCATATGAAGATTCTTTTGATAACTACTCTATCGACACCACGGATTTTCCGAATCCGTTTTTTTCCTCACAAAGATTCGAGAGACAATCCTCGGAGAAATCCGATAAAGCTCAAGCACGTGAGTCTATTTATGTTCTTCAGCGAATAAAATGCGAAGGTTCAGCAATAGGAGGGAGACGTGGCTCACTCTTCCTCGAAGTTGTTTCGGAGGAAACAAATTCTGGTATGAACTACCTCAATGATCTCTAGCTTTTGTCAAATTGAGGCTCCTCAAACATTGGCTCACCTAATTTACATAATACATCGCTATCAGAGTCTAAATCGGACACGGAAGTCGGTTAGAAGTTGTGCTCTTAATTTTCATCATCGTTGTGATTTAGACGAAAAACAGGGAGCTTTAAAGGAAGAGTTCAGGAACAATAGCTCTATGATAAAGTGAGAGTTTGGATACAGTACTCAATTTATTATTCACCGCTGTTTAGGACAAAGAATTCGATAATGTCAAACCTAATGCTGCCTGAGACACCGGTAGATTCTCGGGCAACGTCTCCCTCTCCTAGAGGATTTCTCAAGAAGAGGAGGCTCTCAACGGACTACTCGGGTACTCAGAAGGGATACTGATTTATATTACATGCCGATTTAGGGGATACCATGAAACGAGTCTCCAGAAGTGAACCAGCTTCCAGAGATCCAGCAGTTATACAGAAGTATGATCCAAGTACACAGGGTAAGACACATTTTCCGCAAGTTCTTCCAAGAAAAATATTATGAGAACAAAAGTAATTAACTATTTCAGGTGCCCTACACGATCTTCTCAGGAAAAAATTGCTTCAACTTGAAGTAAGAATATATGTATTAATTTATATCGCAAAAAGTTCATTTGATAAAATTCATACATATATTTAGATGGACGACAAATCACTGGACGGGTCGGAAACGAAGCATAATACGGAAGAAAAGAATGGTTGAATTAGCAATAGTCAAATAAATTTATACGATCCACACTATCTATGTGTAATTTACAACAATGACAATATGTACAATCGGCAACAATGATATGAGTGAACAAGTGCAACAATGTTGTAGAGATATTCTCAACACAAATTTGAAGTTCCAATTTGCGATTGATGCTACTCTGCGAAGACAACGGGTAAATAAATATTCAATTTTCTGGTCCTAGTCATGCATATCACGAGTTGGCTCGGTAGTTGGCTGCGAGTCACAGGCATGACAATCGCTGATATCGAAACGGCTATGCTTGCGGTCGATAAACAACTTCTTCACTGTTTTATTGGTCGTAGTGAGAATGGTCTGAACGAATCGCAGTCTTCTCTTTTACGCTTTTGGCTCTTGTGGTAAAGTTCATTTTTAGCCAGGGAAATAGATGTTTATTTAGATTCTGAATATTATTTAATATGATAGATATGATTTGTTTTTGAGAAATAGTTATGATTCAGCCGTATTGAAAGAAATCTCTTTAAAAACTGTGTCTATTCATAATGTATTGCATATCACACCGAGATTCCCTACTTTGCCTATCGCACGGGAGAATGAATCTAGAATAGCATTGTTTAGATTGCATTATGCCTTCAGAACTGCCACGCTGAAGATTTTAAGAGGATGCTCTATATAGGAACTGGCTGCAGATAAAATAATCACAAATACAGAGGCAATTCTTACAAAAGATTCTTTACTCTGTAACATGGACTCTCAAGACTATGAATACATTGGGGAATTTCATTTTCAATGTGATCAATACGTGAAACCAAAATAACAACTGGGATATAAACGGTTGAAATGTTATCAAGGAATTTTGATGATGAAATATCCAAGTTCCCATACAGTATGGGTCATACTATGATCATTAATATGAACATTATCAATACCTAAATAACACATAAAAATATGAAGATCAGCTCATAGACAGCAAATTCAGATCATGATCATTTTTGATGGGATTTGCGAAGAATTCTCAATTTTCACAATGCGGAATGAATGAAGATATGGTCACGTTGATGATGGAAGAAGAAGAACGATAACAGAAACATCATCTTAGTCTACCGCATGAGAGATGCGGCATAACAAGATGAACGGAAACCGATGCTACCGGAAATTACCAGAGGAACGTGAATGAATGTAAAGCTCATAGACGGAGTTAACCGGAACAAAGGTTGTGTTGCACGGGAATATCATTGGGCATACTCGGAGGTTGGGCAAGACAACAAAGACGACAACACAACAAGTGATGAATAAGCAGATTATATCTGGTAAATGATCACGATAGGCGTTTTTGAATTGGGAAGGGCTGCAGTGACAGATGAATTTTTAAAAATGCAATGAGACTTCGATATCATATTTTTCATGGAATTCTATTCTGCCCAGGCTGCAGGAGTAGTTGACTCAGTGGATTCATAGGAGCCACCAAAGATACCTGAAAAATTCTTATCATATTTCATCTCATAAAAAGAGCACTCACCGCTGCATTCTCCCCCAACTGCTTCCACAGCGCCTGAAAGTGAATAAGATTGTATCGGTATTTTCGTATTTTCCCCCTTGGGGCCATTATGACACCATCAATCAATCATTCTTAAATTCTACAGCAATCGACATTCACATTTATTATTACCTGTTGATCTTTGATCAAATTGTACTGTCCAACCAATTCCTTGAATTGCTTGACATAGTGGTCGTGAGTGTTCTGCAGCAAATTTATCATGAAACATCATCACATTCGAACTGACCTGATACCAGAGTGTCTGGTGCAGCGGACACTTCCCGGCTGGGTAGTTGCACACACCCTAAAAAATTGGGGATATTGATATTGAGACGAACTCCCGTTTTTTTAACCACTGTATGGCATAAACTTGAGCATTGATGTAAATAAATTAAAAATATTAACGACAAACCTCGAGGATGAGTCCGGCCACTCCTTGACTGAAAGACGACGTGAGAGGGTTTCCGCAAACCTGCAAAAGGGAATGTTTTCATTTTATCATCACAATTAACTCCACGAAACTACTATGTGACAAAAGAATTGATGACAGACCTCTGTCGGCACCCGCGTATCCTCCCTGCGCGTGATGTTAACCTGAAATCAGCATGTTTGTTTGGCTTGCTCAATCGATAAACTATGTGAACGATAATGGTGCTACCCATACTGTGCCAAATCGCTGTTCTAGTGCCTAACTCTATCGCTGGAGCAAGATGATCAACAACTCAATTGAAACTATCATACTATTGACGTTGCGGAGAGGATGGCCTGGTGCGAATGGGAGCAGTGTGCCAGGTGCAAGAGAAGGTTCTTAGACGAGCACGGGAGGCGGCATATGATGCATTCCTTGGCCTGAAGGGTCCACAATTTTTATGCTGACAGGATAATTTGGGATTTCTCTATGAATCCTCGATGAAAACATTACCGTATCGTCCTCAGGATGATACGATTTCAGGGTCTGAAATAGAACGATAAAAGAGAACCGGGCGCTTTTCTTTACCATGGCTATCAAGTAGTTGGCCATCGCCAAGTTCTGCCATGTCAGTGCTGATGCCGACAATTGTTCCAGTCTTTGCTCCAATTCCATGAGCTGCTGGAATGTTGGAGCGGTGAAAGACGAAAATAACATGGATATTTGCGCGGTAATGGTAAAATGGACCGCATCATATCAATGCTCGAGTGTTTCACATGTTCAGCTGATTTTGTGTATTTGTGCATCCGTACCTGTTGTGCCTGTTGCACGACTTGGAGCTGAATGGCAGCATTTGAAACGGATGGCAGCTGAAGAATATGTGTATTTGCCTCATAACTCGCAGATATTATCGATCGTATCGTAATCCAATCCGTTCAAAAACTTACTGATGGATATAACGATTGCAGCGCTTGCAACATGAGTGCAGGGGACAACATGGTTTCAGGCGTCTCTTGCACAGTAGCAGCTATGACCGGTTGCCGTCCTGAAGAATATAATTCGCATCTGAATCCGTGGGTTACGGTACCTCGTCGTGCTTTAGCAGGCGTAGCTTGGAAGCACTGAGAGGACAGAGCCTCTAGACATTGTGCGGGGTTCATAAGAGTGTCTGTAAGGCGAACTAGCATAAGCATGCAAGAAGCAGTGAAAAAGAAAGCACGGTGAAAATAAGGCCATCATCCATGTCTGCAATAACATACCCGTTCCGTTCGAGTGAGAAGATTCAGAAGACGAGACTGTTGTAGAAGGAGAGAGCATGCTTTCCGGTACCATTGCACTTCCTGCCGTTTTATGTCCTTCACTCGGCTCCGGAGTCATTACTGAATGGTTCGTGACCAATAAGAGGGCCAAAAACTAGGAATAAATTTTCACTGACATGAACGTGAAAATAAGAATTCACCCACGGTGAAATTACAACAAACTAAGCACTAAATGAACTATTGACTGCGTTGAGTGTACTTACATGGCTCTGAGTTGTGCCTGGTACTAGTTGTGGGAGTGTAAATGACGTCATGCATTGGCAAAGGATCGGAGGCTGTCACTGAAGGCACTCGGTCATCAATAAAGTCTTATACCTAGAAGCTTGCCCGTGGTATTCTGAACTGTCTCATTCACTGTCTCTTTAGCCGCCTTGAGGATCCTCATGATCTCGGCCTCCTCCGAATCATTATTCTGAATCTGTTCTTCGAAGTGCGTAAGGGGGATTTTCAAACCACTATATCCTTCGAAACTCGTCCTGTCTTACGAGTATTTTTCTTATTTGAGACAGCACGAGGTGCTGGTGCTGAAGTCATTGCTTTGTACTGGAAACATGAGGTTACTGTACCCTTTCTTTTTCTCTTATTCTTATTGTTAGGAGGTGCAGCAGAAGTACCTGGAACGAAAACGATAATTTATGACAGATTTTACAGATCATAGCATAACAGGTAACAGCTTTACTTACTTGGCGACGGTGTGCGTGGAGGACTGTTCAGAATTATGACGTCACCGTCGTCCGTTGAAGTGTGGGGCTGAACGGTAAATACTTCATTGTAGGACATATCCTGAGTGCCGTACCTGCTCCACTGCGAGAGACAACGAGGTTTGGAACTGTTCTAAAAGCACTCATACAAAACCAAGGCAATTTTTCTCTTTATTTTCTGCAGACTTGATTCTCGCTAAGCGAACACTTTAGAAAACTATTTTCAAGTTAAATTTTTTTTAAAAACAGTGCGTTATTTAATATCGAATTTGTTGAATAGAAAACCACCAACCATATTCTTCCTCGTCCATCGGCTCCTGCTTAACCTGCACTGTCTCCATCTGTTCGTAGTACTAAAGTTGAACATAAATAATAATAAAAAATCCGGCTCGAACTACCTTTTCCACTTCATCCTGATACTTTTTATAGTATTCAATCTCAACATCGTGCAACGTCTGACATCGCGGACAGTAGTAATGTTTAATCTTCCTTGTAGTTTTAGAGGTCAGCTAAATCATGATAATGCGTGTGGTTTATGGTTCCATCGACAAACCCAGACGCACTTGTATTTGTGCCCGTTTCTCTCGAGACGGTTGGAGCACTTATAGTGAATCCACTCTTCGCATCCACAACTGCACTCGCACGCGATCATGGGCTTCTTCTTGTCGTTCGGAGTCCTTAATTGGTCGCTCAAACCCGAATTTGCACAAGGTATCCCTGATTTTATGGCACAATATATAACTATCTCAATTATACATAATAATCTTAGTAAATGAAATTCACGCACGATTCGTGAGAACGGAAAAAATATTTTTTGTTATTCTTTAGAGCAGACTTACTGGCATATGCAGAAAAGTTCTTTTCCTGCTGCTTGTGACTGTCCTTTATTCTCTTCTTCATTCGCGCCAGAAGCAGTAGCAATCTGCGAAATACATATTTTCTCGTAAAATGCAAATTCTAAATACCTCAGGCTTCCCCTCAGGCTCCTGGTTGATTGAGTTGCAAGCTGCTGGACCGGACTGCAAATGAGGCGACCATTGGCCGAATTCATCACATTTAGTACCACTGGCGCATTGTCACTAGCTTTCATATAATTTCGGTGATTGACTGATGTTGAGAATACAGGCACAAAAAATTCAACAAATCTTTGTGCTTACCGTTGGCTCTTCGATCACTTCCTCGTTGTTCCGCTTCTTGACGCGAGGCTTTTTTGTCCGTGAATTTGGATTAACCTGAGAAAAACTGTCATTGACACTACACAATCGCTGTGGATACCGCTCTCGGTAGGACGATGTCGAAATCGGGGGTTTTTCTCGTCCTCAACTCTACCTCTTCTCCGGTCAACTGCACGTTCTCCTTGTTTGCAGCTTTCTTTGATGTGGCAGGCTTTTTGCGCGACCTTGCCATTCCGAATCCGTAAAATTGACGTAGTGTGCCCTAAGTGCGGTCGACGTTTCTCACAGTACTTTGAACGAAAGCAGATGTTGTGCGTGTAAGGAGACCATATTATGACACGACAGCGAGAGAAATATTTCACAATTCGTTACGGAGAGTGAGGGTGGTTTGGGCGGTCGATAAATGAAGAAGCGAGTGTAAAACGGGAGAAATTCTATTTAATTACATGCTTATTTAATCTTAGAGAAAATGTATCATTCAAAGCAAAACGAGCAAGAAATGAAACTATTTTTACGTGGAGAGAATGGTAGTCAGAGTCGTTTGCGCAGATAAAAGTGGAATGAAACTTGACAATGGAAGTGAGAATATGAATCACGGCAACGTTTGTTATTTTGCCGACAAAATTGCGTGCATTGTATGGTCAACGATTTACACTTATCGATTATCTCTATCGTATTGTAGACTACAATTGAAGTACTTCAGATTATTGCGTGAGAGAGGTCTATCAATCAAAGGGAAGAAATAACATTTGACAACATCAAGAGAGAGTGGGGGGGGGGGAGTTATGAAGAGATATTTGACAAGTTGTTGAGAAGAAGAACGAGGAGATGTGGAGATTCATCCGAAAGCACTTTAGAATATCCACGTCATTAGGAGTCAACGAGGCATGGAATCTGTCGAGCAACGGACGGGGAAATAACAGAGTACATAGGAACTTTGGTGGGTGACTCTACAACTCAATCAGGTTGGAGTGGGGCGACAACTATCGTAATGATAACAGAGTAGTCGGGGAGTGATGCAACCATGGTAACAGCTCCGCAAATTCAATATTCCTTCAGGAGAGTTTGCGCGAAACACGCCGATAGAAACAGTTGTTTACGGACACAGTGAGTGAAAGCAAGGAAAACGTGACTCATGACACGTGCGGTAACATTCGTTTTCGAGGAGAGAAAAGGAGGAAATTCAAGGAAATGTACTCTCTATCTCGCGCTCCACCTTCAGTGAAGCTCGAGAGTGAAATGAGGGAGAATGAAACGCAAACAGTGTCCTTGGCAAGAATCAATCAAACAGTTTCATTCTTGAAGGACGTTTCTGGCCGAGAATCAGCACTTTGGCTGCTTTTCCACGTATCAAAAATGGGGAGAAATAGGCGTTATCAGCGCTCAACAAGCATTGAACGGGGGATAATAAAATGAGTAAGAGAGAAAGAGAGAGTGCATGTGAGAGTTGAAGGGAAGGGCAACGATTGCTCTTTCTCTTCTTCTTTTCACTGTGCTCTCCTATCGCTAACTGCAGTTGCCGTGAACCCTGGGCGCAGAGCGTGTCCTTTTTGCGACCGACATAGCCCTACCTCTGTCAAAGAACGACTACAGAGTCCCGGAGGGAAAACGCGACGCGTCTGCCAATTGCGAAAGGGTGTATTTTATGCTAATTGGGCACAACGCGCGAAAAACGAAGGCAATATCCCGTTGAAAAGCGCTGTCCGTGTGGCCCGAGCGTGGTTGGCGGGAGAGAAGGAAAGTTCTTTGTTGATTGAGCAAGAGAGTGGAGCGGAAGTGGGATCAGAGGGATAGAGGGGAAAGGATTGCAGTGGCATTATGTCATTCTTTCATCGCACCAGGTCGTAGTGCAATGAAGTGAAATCGATACGCGCTCCAGTCATTTTCCCGCTTCGCTTTTGGTTTTTCCTAAATGTGAGCAGTCATTACAGAGATGAACACCCTCTCGACATACCCGCCGGAGATTCAAATCTGAATGCTCGAAATGCTGCCCCGGGTGATTGTCACGCCAGATTCAGGTGTCGACGCCTCCGGACCACTATATTCACGAGAACTCTAAACAGGTCTACGCGAGGATCGAGGTCAGCTCAATTTCTCTAAAGCTACTGGATTTAGGCGCTGGCTCTGGTCGACTTCGACATTGAAGACAACGGAATATTAATAATCAATTTATCCACTTCGGGGGAACAGCCATTATAAGGCAAAAAGTCTCCCTCAAAGGCTATTAAAGAAGTCGACCGGTGAGAAGTGAGGGAGCTGGGAGGAATGAATAGGCGCAGAGTATTGATTATCCCAAGAGGAATCTCCCCTGCCTCCTTCTTTAATCCATGCTAATGATGGAGTCTGTGTCTGCATCGATCCAGTTCGTTCCAACAATCATGTATGCCACTGCTACATTTCATATACGATCCGCAAGTAAAAAATGTTACAGGTCCTCTGAGCAGGTGAAAGAAGTACATTCATGGAGTGGGCGGTGGGGGGGGGGGCGGGGGAGCTCATGGCAGCCTACACAGTATAGGCTATACGAATCGACCGTTCAAGGATCTCTACGTGAATATTGCCGAAAGGTAGCTTCCCGCCGTTGTGATTCACCCATCTCATGGCTGCTCGTCATTCGGAAAGAGGCTTTCCGGATTAATTCACGGATTTTCTACTTGTTTTCGTTGCGTTTCAGGTTGGGCGTCTTGCGACTGAAAATCCGAGGAACACTCAACAGCGATACATGTTCTATGCTAAAGCAAATACTCACTGACGCCGAGCTCTGAAACTACAGAATAGCCCACTCCTGCTGTAACGGTTAGTAATCGTCCATTTGATGATCGAGAATACGTATTAGTATCGATTGCAATTTGGATGCCGAGATTAGTATTTTTTTTGTTTTCACATATTATATTTCGCACTGATAAATTTCTCTTAGCTAATATATTGCCATACTGTATCATAGTATTATAGCAGCCAATGCACTTGTTTCGTTTCAGAGGCAACAACAGTAAAATGATGTAGATGTTACTGCAATTCTTCAATAGTTACATGCAGAAAGAAAATAAATTAATCTCTTTATTGCTTCCGTGAACCCGTTGGCCTCACATGATCAAAATCTCACTATAAATATGCACATCACAATAATAATCTCGTAGCACAGTCTGATCATTATACGAGGGGGAATGCATTAAAATGGCAATACTTTTGAGTAATTCCTATTGAAAGAACTTCTGGAGTTTGAAATACACAGCTAAGACAGGGTTAAGATCTTGAAACAGAGTTTGTTGAAGTTTGTTGTGAAAACTGGCCCAAGATTTGTCGTCGCAGCTCCACGGCCCTGGAAAGATGAAGCGTTACACAAAAGGGTATTTGGTATCTACGACATGTAATTTTTCCTTTGCATGTCCAGATAAATGTCCCGTAATTGCAATATTTTCCCCATAAAATGGTATCGCAAGTGAATCTCACCAGAGATCGACCTGATCCGGAGTCACCCCTGCCTCCTCCGCCAACTGTTTCTTCTCCACCTGCGACGGTTGAGGATTCTGAAAGACAGTATTCTAGCAAATAATATTTCTTCCCTTCTCCTATTTGTGTGGCCACCTTTTCGAATATGTAATGAAATAACAAACAATGCTCACCATAAGATTTTGAATCATCCACATTCGTAGTCTGTGCATTTTGTCCACTTGTGACATGTTGAAGACCTGTGGCTGCAATGTCAGCTATTGCAGGCGAAACTTGACTCGAAAGGCGAACCTGAGCAGCCACAGGGCATGCAGTCATCATTGTAGATAGATGAAGTGGGATGGACACAGTGCCCTGTGGTGTCGTGAGCATTGCTATCGTGGCGGCTCCTTGACTGGACGAGGATGGGCCTATCTGAATCAGGGAACTTTAATAATAAACTAATTATTTCACATGCTACTCATTTCTTTTCTGCGAGACCGTCGGAAATGATATTTGATGTGCTTACCGGAACGTCGTCAAGACTTGAAGTGGGGGAGGGAGAGATGTCATCATCGCTATCCAGCGCCGATCCTATTATGGAATCTTGCGGGATTCTCTTCTTCAGGAGATCTGCAATGCTTCATGGTACCGTAATTTTGCGAAAATCGTTCTCACGTGAATACTTCTGCATGAAGTCATCTGCCAATTCGTTTACTTTCTTCAGTTCATGGAGTTGCATTGCGAGTCCTCGGACTGACTCGCTCATTAGTTCGTCCACCTGAATAACGTCATAAATTCGAAAAAAGACAACAATGTTGAGGATATGGAATGGTCAACTGAAATAGACAGTTGTCCATCCTATCACAGCTCATGTTTCTACTTCACCATTATCGCACAAAAGTTCATTGTGCGGATATCTTTCATTGTTCATTTGACTACTGTCTGCAGATTGCTGAGTCATAGATATTCCGTCTGGAGTGAACACACTGTATGGTACGGCTCGAATTACCCTCTATTTGCCGTGCCCATGGGATGAGATTGGATGGGGGCCGAATTTGCTATTCCTCAGGTCGCTTACCTGCTTGTCTTCCGGCGCAGAGGAGGGAGAACACGAGATGTCCCCGATTGCCTAAACAAGTATGCATTTACACGAGAGCGGCTATCTTGGCACGGTGCCAAATCTTCATGGCTTTGCAAATCTTTTGTAATTTTTAAAAGGTTTATTTATAGGCCCAAGGTTGACTCCCAAGGAACACCCTCGTACTGGTTGCCCTTGATTGGTCGTTTGCTCTCACACAATACCTGACTCTTTTTGTGTAGTCACTCGATCTGCCCTCCTTGGAGAGAGGGTGAAGTCAAGCACCGTCCAGCTATTATTTGTCATTCGCTCCCGACCAATTTAGTGCCCGAATTACCAGCTACTTTCGTTCTATTTTCATCAATTCGATGATTATAGCGTTTGGAGCGTTTTGTTTATTCGGTAACTCTTGAGGTCTCTTGTCTGAAGCCTCATTGAGTTTCGCGCTTCCTTGATCCTGTTTGACTGAGTCCGTCTTATCAACTCTGTGTGGCTGATTATCTCACTTCTCCTCAACCCCCTCTGGAGCTGGAAAAAAGGCCGACGCGCGTCTAAGTGAGAGAGGGAGTTAGAGAAGGAAGCACACGTGCCGGTGTTTGAGGATATCTTTGAGGGGCAGCACAATTGGCGGAGAATGCCAATGCAGTTGTTCTCCCTACAGAGCCTTTTCGAATGACGCGAAAGGAACATCTCCCAGCTGTGCTCAGTAGCACACAGCTGTGCCATTCACACATGTTTTGCGTGTAACTGGATGACTAAAATAGGCCAAAATGAAAAAAAGAGGTGGCCAGTTAGATTTAGATAAATTCTGTGAATTGTCATCGCAAACCTTCTATTTTTGTTTCAGTAGTAAACGTCAATATGCTAAACGTAAGTGGAATTCACTTCCCAGAGATTCGTGGGAACCTGGAAGCGCAAGTTGTACCTGGGATCGTTTTTGATCATGAAGCCAAACATCACTGCTATTCCGAGGAATGAGTTGAGTGAACGATCACACTTTATCCATTCGGAATGAGTCAAACCGTCTTATTACTCTATCGCTACAGCTAAAGGATGGTGGAAATGATTAACTTATTGTGCTTTTCTCCTGCAGACAATCAGTGTTTGTGCAGTGAATGTCACTGAATGGACCACGCACTCTCGGAATTTCCTGGGGGACAAAACCAGACTTTCGTTGATATGAGTCAATCTCTTAGCTACCAGATCACAGCGAGTGCATCTTCACTAGTCATCGTCTCATCAAACACGAGAAGAAGTCAGAAGTTGACCTTTCGGCAGGGTGAAGAGCGGTCCCTCCCCCTCCTGGAGCTCTACCCTCAGAAAACAGCTCGTGAGCTTACGTACGTGGTGTTCTATTCGCACCTCTTCGTCTCCTCCCCCTCCCTCGCCACCTTCCGCGTCTCTCTGTCTCTTCCCTGACCACCCCCAGTCTCGTCTTGCACTACATCGACGATGAGACGACGAGCGACGATATTCACCCTTCTACTGATACTATCGGTAAGACATTTTTATGTATTTTACCAGGCATAATACTTTATCAATCAAGTGCAGTCGAATTTATCATTTACAGTAACCTCTAAAAAATGATTTGTTGATTTAGGTTTTTTTCAGGATTGTGTTAGTGTTTGATTTCCATTTTGGGATATCATTCCCCTTGTGAGAGAAACTGGGTTTGGGTGCTATCTCTCCAAACACATCTCAAATATATACTCCAGTTATGAGCAGTTGAGTTTGTCGTGGTGGGGGTGGTGGCGTGGTTTACTTCGAGGATCACTTGCTGTGTGAACTGAACTAATGCCACAATGTCTATTGACTCTCTTTGTGCCAATCCGTTTGCCCTGAGGGAAAGACGTGTCAAAATCCTCCCCCATCTCCCACGTACTTGAGAGATGTTGGGTAAATGCCGCCGAGTAGTTTTTTCTGCTGACAACACTCATTCTTCCTTTGCTTCTTTGTGATCCTGACACAGACCCTTTATGTTGATGTGTGTACGCTCATAGATACCCATTTCCGTCTTCCTCTCGTTCGCGCATGTAACTAAACGCTTATGTCTCCTGGATGCGCGAAAAACATTTGGGAGGTGAGAGTGAGTGCTACCTGTTTGCACTATGGGCTAAAGTTGGCTGCAAATGCCAGTGAAACGCATGCGCAAATACGAACTTCACGCGACCGATCCGACGCATTTCCCAGACGAAAGAACGTTGTATAACAAAAGCTATGTATACTCGCAGAGTTCCTATCGAGTCTTAATTTGTTTCCCCTCTTGTCTAGCACATAAGCACAGTACGATGTCATGATCTTGATGCCATTGTTGGGACAACTCTCCTACTTGATTCCATTCGTACTAACAATAAGACCAGATCGCGGCTTCCGTTACGCCGCGAGTCAATTCCCATCAAACACCGCGAATCCACAATTAGGAATTGACCCCAAGTCAAATACACACGGAACAGCTTTGATATCGCTGATCAATTTGATTATTCAGGCGAAAGATCATATACATTTACGCTGCAATGGGGAATTGGACCGATGCACCATCATGGTTCAAATGTTCATTGTTCTTCTAAGATTGATCATACTTCTCCAGAATACTTCATTTTCCATTGAATTTTGCGAGATTCCAGCTTGAGTGGCTCGTTCTTGAATCAATCCAATCAGTCAACACAATGGCGGAAAACCGCCGGGAGCTACCGTCCCTTCTCATTCTTTCTTCTTCTCCTTTGAACGTTTCTTCCTTCTTATCACTCATATATTGTCGTTAATTGCGATTCGGCTGACATCTTCCGCTCATTAAGAGTCCCCTTTGAGTGACGGCGGCGTCACTGACAAATGGCCGCAGCGGTGCTAACACCACTCTGCACACTCCTGCTCTCATACAAAGTACAATGAGGGCAACAACAGTTCCCTGGGTCATGAAGCGCTACTACAGTAGTTTGTATCATTGCAGACCATCGACCCTTCCTGTGCGCAATGCACGACGTGCGGCCAACAGGGGGCTCCAGCAGCTCCTGGACAAGTTTACTATAACCAACAGGTGAGAACCGTTTTCATATCGAACAGTCCCTATGAAAAAGAGGCTGTGTATCACAGGATGTGTGTGTATGTCTTTGTCTGATGTTGTGGCGCGCGCCAAAACATTTGTTTGGCATCCCTCAAGAGCAAACAGCGTGAACTCTCGCATGGGGGTGGGAGTTAGAGGCTCTTGTTTCACCCCCAATTGGATGAACAGGCGAAACGGATATAGGCAAAAGAGGCTGTAGAAGGGGAACGGGAACTAGTCCAGAATGTGGTTCTTTCTCTTCCTCTGAAGTGTATCATCAGTAATCTGCTGAAGACAAACAGTCAGAAAAGAGTGATAAGGAAGAGAAATGCCTTTGACGCGGCTCACGCCATTTTTTGCACCGTTCAAATTGAAAGGGTAGCTAATCTTCTCAAATAATGACTGAATGAGTGGCTCATGGTGAATATTGATCAAGGGAAATCTAATACTAGATGATAAAGTATAAATGAGCAACAGTTCCTCACGAATGGATAAAATGAAATGCTCACGCAAATTAACTAGAAAGTAGAAAATATCGAAAGAAACTACGAAATAGCACGAAAATCAAAGAGAGTACAGCCATCTACCAGACGGAGTGTACGCACTCAAAATATCAATTTGGTTTACAAGAATCAATTTCAGTTGGCAGTGCAGCAACAGCAGCCTAGGCCTGGGTATGTGAGCATGTGAGTCTGCTTCGCTTGTCTAACCTCCTAAGTCGCCAACACACTGAATGAACTATCCGCCTTATAATGTACTATTATATGCTGAGAACAGCCACGACTTGGCTATTTGCGCCGTGATAGTGAATCACTGCATCAACGCACATAATCATGATGAATGCAGCCAGCACGCAATGCATGATGAAGAAATTGCACGTTCCTCAGTTGATGTTCTGTTCTGACCATAATCTCATTATCGATTGATTCCAGCCAGATCCAGCCCGGGCGAACCGCCGTCAGCAACCAGCAGGTAAAATTGAACACACATCTTTTTACAAACGACTACTACGGTTGAGGTTCTGGTCTGGTACAATCAGCCTCGACAGGGACAGCAGTTGAATCCCGGACAGACGCAATATGGTGGACAGAACAGTGTGCAACCAATTCCCTACAACACTCTGCAGAGGGATCAGCAATATGGTTTGAATGCTCATTACGAAATCATCTTTAGACAACTATTTTAGTCCAGGGAGTGCCCGGTCAACTGCCTGCGAACCAGCAAATGAACCCTTATGGGCAGACTCAGAGGCCTTCCGTGAGGATTTTGTGATCTTATAAAGACGTTGAAACATGTTCAGGTCGGTGTCTTCCCGGGAGTGTTTCCAGCGAATCCTACAGTTACCTCCACTCCCTTCCCGTACTCTACAACAACTCCTCAATATCAGACAGCACAGTCGATGTCTCCATACTCTCAGTCTTTCGGCCAGGTCAACTCGCAGTTCCCTCCTTCCCCATCTTCCCCTTCTCCCTCCAGTGTGACACAGTCTCCCTTGCCCTTCTTGGTTTCCACAACCCCGCAACCCATCGAACCCTATCCTCCCCAGAACGATTCCCCATCACCGTACCTTGGTCAAGGCTTCAAACCCACTCCTTCCCCCTCGTTTCCTTTCTCCACCCCTTCCCCATCCTACCCTTCGTCAACCCTTTCCCCAAAGTATGATCAGAATCTCCAGCAGGCGTCGACGTCAAACTCGTCTGGCTTCTACCCTGTACTGTCTCCATCGCCGCAGTTTGACCAAGCACAAGGACAGCAACAACCGCCCACGAAGACTGTCGTCTTCTCTCAGACATACACAGGACCGGAAACACCCTTCCAGGGAGCTCAGTCTGCTCCACAGCAGCAGCACGAAACAAATTCGTTCGGACCCCTTGCTCCAATCGCTGGTGGCCTGGCCGCCGGACTCGCTGCGGCTGGAGCATTTTCCTCAAGTACTCCAGCTCCTGGACAGCAGTTCCAACAGCAACAGTATGCCCAGGACCCGTATAATCCAGCATACCAACAGAATCAACCACTGCGGGATGGACAGCAACAGGGCTTTCAGTCATCTACGCCTGGATCACAAGGCTATCAATCCACAACCCCGTTCGTCTACTCTACAACCGGACAAGGATTCAACCAACAAGGCTTCCAGCAGGATCAGCAGTTCCAGAACCAGCAAGGATTCCAAGGAGCTCAGCAAGGATTCCAGGGATCGACGCTGACTCCTGACTACGGATTCCAGGGATCCAGTCCCAGCACGACCCAGGAATTCCAGCAAGGCGGCTTCCAAAGCAGCACACCTGGGTTCCAGAGCACAACTCAAGGCGGTTTCCAAAGCTCGACTCCTGGGTTCCAATCTACTCAAGGAGGTTTCCAAAGCACAACGCCAGGATTTCAGTCGACTAAAGGAGGCTTCCAGAGTTCGTCACCAGGATTCCAAAGCACAACCCCTTATCCCTCGCAGTCTTCACCTCAGTCCACCACTCCCTTTGCATATTCAACATCTTATGTTCAACCCTCAACTGCACAGTCACAATTGCCCTTCAATCAGCAATACCCGGCGGGTGATCAGACTCAGCAAGGCCAATTTGTGTCTTCTTCCTCCCCGTACACCACTCCCTCAGCTTCCGTTACACCCTACAGCACGTCTTCCCCTTCCATTGTACCCGTGATATATCCCTCTGGAAGTGAGGGACAGGTTCAGTCATCCACTGGGTTCCAACCCTCCACAACAACAACCCAAGCGCCATTCACCTCGACTATGGCACCAACGACTACTGGGTAAGGGTGAAATCTTGGATTCTGATTTAAGATTTAAATTGAAGAGGCTTCACGACCCCGCAGTACGGCTCACAGTACCCAATGACCGGCTCTCCCATATATGATGGAGGAATGAGCGTGTCCAGCATGTCGCCACAAGGGGTGAGCATTAGCAATCACATCATTTTTATTTTGTTTGGTCCCTAAGATTGTCCTTGCGCAATCATTTTGAACCAGACATTTTTGTTCAGTTCAACCAGCCTTCGACGACCATGGCGCCTGGATCCACACAGGTGAGACAACAGCCATATTTATTCGCACTTCTCTCCCGAGATTTGTCTCTTTGAAGAGAGCGATGAAAGCTCAGAAGAGTGACATGGGGGTCGAATGACCAGTGGGAAATTGGCAAAGTTCAGGGATTCCCCTCCACGCAGCAGCCGTTCGCCGGCGGCGTTCAGCAGGTTTTTTTCTGTTTTTGCATTTTATCTAAACATACATTTTTGACGCAGGGAGGCTTCTCCTCGACCCAGCAGCCCTTCATCTCCTCCACTCCTCAGGTTCTTCATGACGTAATTGCTACCATAATACTAGATCGTTTCAGTCCACCCAAGGAGGGTTCAGCTCCACCCAGGGCTTCCCATCTACTGTCAATAACCAGGGACAGTCTTTCTCCACTACTCAAGGAGGCTTCTCGCCGACATCAACCTTCTCCCCGTCTACGGTAGGCCAGACGTCCGGACCAACCACTGGTCAACCATCCTCGACTCAATTCGTCTCCTCCCCTTCCTCGACTATGGGACCTACGGGAAACGTGGCCTACATGGCTGGTGCCGGGTATAATTCTTTTACCACTCTTATCAAGAATTCCCTGTTTTCCAGTCAAAGCAACACTCAGACGGGATTTAGCGGCCAGACTACAACGCCCTTCCCAGCTACAATGGGAACCAATCAGCAATACACTCAAGTGCCTCCTGTAGCTGGATCGCAGCAGGTTGGCAAGAATAAAAGATCAAAGACCAAATATCAAAACCTGATTTCAGTTCCAAGATACGAGGCAATATGATGCGACTGGAATCAACACGCCTTATGGAAAATATACGACCGATACACGTGATGTGTTGTTGTAGTGCAAATTTCAATGAAAAAGGTATTTAGTGGGAGCTGGAACTTCGCCAATGAGAGATGCTGCGCCTCTGAACTCTTCTAATGGTATTGGTAGTCCTTCTCGAATTCCTTGAACTTAGAGAACTATTCAGGAATCACCTCAACTCTCGCAGCCTTCATGATTGCCTTCGTTTTGGCTCGGCTTTGAACGTTTTCCCTTTTCCGGTTTACATAATAATTTGTTGCCGTAGTCGAGTACGGTTTCTCCCCCGTAATCTATGTCATATTCGCCTTACAATGGAATGGTCAGAACCGGGTCCGAGGTTTTTGATCCAAATATGTATCGTTCGAGTGCCCCTGACGAGTGAACAAAAAAACTACCTTTACTTTTACCTAAACGATATCCTATAAGAAGATATGGAATTAAAATACCGAA
>JACMIF010000013.1:85324-103864 GCA_014805445.1 Diplogasteroides magnus | reverse complement strand
TGGTGGAGGACGCGGTGGAGGCAATGGAGGCAATGGTGGAAATGGAGGCAATGGTGTAAATGGTGGAAATGGTGGAAATGGTGGAAATGGTGGAAATGGTGGAAATGGTGGAAATGGTGGAAATGGCGGTAACGGAGGTAAAGGAGGGAATGGAGGGAACGGAGGGCGAGGCAGAAGAAGCGTAGAACTCGTCGACATCGATATGAGGAATCAGGCTCCGTGAGTGCTCGTTGATAACTACGACAATCGTAATTGTTCAGGACATTCCATGGTTTGCTGCCATCGGAGACGAGGATCAACGCCAAAGAGCAATATTATGGCCCTCTTTATTGGGGATTACCTATGAAGCGCCACGAAGAGTGAGGGCTATCAATAAATATTCAAGTTTTATACGATAAATAAGTACTGCATCGACAAGAGATTTATTCTGATTTCTGAAAACACGACCGGTCCTGGTGATGATACTTGGCTATGTTCAATAAATAACACAAGAACTACATTGTCACTTACAAGTCAAATCGATGATACATGCAGTACGGGCGGCATTTCAACTTCCTTGGTTGTGAAGGGGACAAAAACGACCTTCTTCTCTTACGGTTACCACCATCAACCATTTTGTGAAATGTTGCGTAAAAGGGTACCCTTTGTGTATCTCAGTAGGTGGTCATTAGAATTTGAATGGAAGGACCCATCATCCCTTTCTCATAGAGATCACAAACTAACACTGTCTGGGAAGTTTATACCTCACTCCACATTTGTCTCTCCTCCTCCTAAGGCTAATCCATCCATCATTTTCTCCATATTTTCATTCTAACCATGGTCAGTGAGGAATCTCAGGTGGTATCACAGTTGGTGGTCATTAGAATATGAAGGGATCTCTTCCCACTCTCTCTCTCTGACCTCCCACTAAAACGGACTGGGAGACCAATTGTTCATTTGACATTTGCCTCTTCCTCTTCTTATAAGGCCAATCCATACATTCTTTTCTCCATCTTTTCTTTCTGATCGTAGCATGGGAGAAAGAGAATGTGTGAGGCTAAATGCATTATGCATCCTATCTGAACTGTTATTCCTAATACGCGTCTCACGCTTAGATTCCACCCTGGACTCTTATTTTTACGTGCTATTTCGTTGTTGAGGAATACGTTTCAACTGGGAGATATGTTGACTGGAGAAACAGTTCAAATAGGATGCATAATATATGCGTAATGATCAGCCTCACTCTAACAATCAGCCCGCCCATCCATTTCTTTTCAACACTGCAAAAAGATTTGCAGTCATGGAATGAGATTGCTTGTGAACAGAGGAGATACCACAGTGTTGGAACATTTCCATTACATTCTTCTCGCGCGTTCATATTTAAAGTTGCTGTTCCATCTAAGTCAGTCCTCATGTCCTCGCTTTTATAATACTTCAGTGGTGCTCTTCATCACTGAATGTTTCCCTTTGATCCCTCGCGATCAGTTGTGGAAAACCAACTTGATATACCGAGTACACGCACTCCATCTGGTTGACGACTGTGCACTCCCAAATTTGCGTGCTATTTCGTCGTTTCTCTGACCGTTAGTCATGATTTTGAATAGGTTTCACGCTCAACATATAGAAGCTGATTTCCAACTTCGTTTACCACAATAATTAGTCTTTCAGATGGCAGTCATTGCTGCTCTCTTGTACCTTTTCCTTCTCTTCCCTCTCGTCCACTGTGAATACAGTAAGCTCCTTTACTTTGCGGCCATTTAGAGTGTTAGGGTCATTTAACATTATATGGAGATGAGAAGGCCTTCATCTCAATTTGTTCTCGTTCCAGTGCAATTGCAACCTGTACGCTTTCGTTTTTTAACGAATAGCACGGATTCCTTTTTGAGCAACAAATCCTTTTCCATTTTCTTCGCACGCACGTATTTCTTCCTTTCTCAGGACTGTCTACTCAGAAGGTGGCTGAACTGTGCTGTCCACACCATGCAAGGGAGTGCTGCATGGAGGTAATCCTTTCTCTTCCTTGAGTTTCTTCTAGGGTCTCGCTTGCGAGGCATTTAGTGCATTCGTCACGTCTCTACTCTCAGCGGTGCGGTTGTCTCTGCATTTTATATATAACCGCACCGCTTAGAGTAGAGACGAGACGAATGCACTAAATGCCTCGCAAGCGACACACTAGTTTTTCCCAAAAGGTAACTAAATCCAAGCATAAGTGCACATTTCTGTCGTCTAATTCCCACAGAGCGGTTGTTCATCAAGTGAGAGAGACAGCTGCTCCGAGGCAATTAGACGACAGAAATGTTCACTTATGCTTGGATTTCGTTTCCTACTTCCCGTTTCACCTCCACTCACAGCATCTTCAGGTGATTGAGTTCAATGGTCGCCTCACTTGTGGCCAATTCTCTCCCAGTGAGAGAATGGAGGCAGAGATGTGCATTGAAGCACATTTCAACAATGATATAAGCAAGCTGACTGAGGAAGGTGAGGGACTCCCACAACGACTACCGTACTCCTCTTTCAGCCCTTCCTTGCTGTGAGGTCTTTCACCACGACGACAATGACCCGGACGGAGTCTGCTACGAGATTTGCAGGTGACGAATAGATTGTTGAAGGGGAGAACGAATTTATGGTTTGAGGACTGTGATGGAGAATTCTGGCCTCTCGTCTACCAGGAAGGCTGAAATACTGAAGAACTGCAAGAGAAGAAATCCACTGTATCTGGTTTGTTCTCATGTTGGCACGGATGAAAATTGTCTTTCAGTGCTTCAAGTTGTGTCAGCAACAAAGAAAGTTCTGGATGAAGAGACATCCATCATTCGGCCATGAATTCCAAGAAACCGAATGTTCCATCAAGGCTAAGATGAGGCCAGGCAAGATCTACATCGGTGGAAAAATCAGTAGAAAGCATCATCATTCATTGCTTGATGGTGACTTTGACAAGTGATTTTTCCTTCCATTTTTTTGTTATGTTTGTATGCGCTGTCTTTCATCCTTTCGTTATGTTGTGTGACTATCACTGTCATTGACAAATCCTCTGTCATATTCCATAACAACTGCCGAATCCTATCATTATCATGTAAATATCCTTTCCAATGTGTCTACTAAATTGTATCATGACATGTACCGATAAAGTTCAACTTGTGCTAGCCATTTTCACACATATTTATGAAACATGAATACGTCTAACTGGAAGGAAATTTTTTGATCAGAAGGTATGGAAAAGAGGAGGAAGTGTGGTGAAAGAATACTGCAAAGGAAGGAACTGCAACAACTCACTGATTAAATGGACATTCAAACTTGTGTTGGCTTGTGTCTTGCGTCTGTTTCTCTTTCCTTTTACTCTTCACATCAGTGGCAGAAATGCTCCCTTAGCTGACATTTCATGGATTGAGGTGTACTCTGTCTTTACATCACCACTATCCAAATCAAAACTTAGCTAATTACTTTGTTTGGGACCTATAAAATACATTATCCCTCGAGAATTTTTCGCATCTCATCTTATCCTAAACATTCATCGATGCGAGATAAGATGTACTTGCGAAAGAACATACAATCGGTAGAGAGTGCGGGGACCGAAAGAAACGACTACGTTCAATTGTTCTTTCCCATTCACACTCATTGTTCATTGAGATCCTAAATATCTCGACTATGGAGTTCTTATATCACTTGAAATTCGATCCAAGCAGAAGAACAAAGGTTTGCATTATTTCAAATTTCACTTCCAAAACTGTATTATCCGAAAATTTTGCATAATTTTTGGAAGACTAGGAGCGCATGCTTTCTTTATACTTTGTCCTTACGCCCCTTTCGATATCTCAGCTTCAAGATGGAATTGAGAGATGGCAAACAGACCAAGGCAAAAAATTGCGCAGAAAATAATTAGTTTTCGCTTGGTGTGCGTGCCTTCCCGGTATGATGCCTGTGAACCGAGTTATGACCAAAAATGTGATCATTTTGCGATGGGTTCCTGTTACTCCTTTTTTCGTCCGACAAAAATCTCAAAGCGGGGGCTGATGAAAGAAATAAAGGAAAAGAATGTACCGTACTAGGGGGTAGTTTTTAGTCCCCTAGCGATTTTTCCACATGTGCTCTTTCGATTTCAGAATAAAACCTTTAAATGCAATATATTACAGGACCTTTGACGACGGTCATTTCTATGAACGCAAGGCAGAATACATATTCTTCGAACATTCTCCTACAACGAAACTATACATGACTGCGAAGTGCACGTGGATGCGAAAGAAAGGTGTAATAAAGATGGGAGTCGAATAGGACACGACCGCTCAGAATAAGGGATAAGAAACAATAAGTGGACACGTCATCATTTGACATGTAAATAATAGATTGCGACAGATCAGGACATAGTTATTTATAGAATAGATTATGACTCATATAGCTTTATAGGTAACTAATAGATTAGACGTTGCTAGACTTGAAGTATCACGAGATGTTAGCAATTGTCTTTGTATTTCTGACTCTCATAAGACTAATTGTCTAGAGCTTATAGATTATGACTCAACGTCAAACATTGTAGATTATCACAGATTGTCGTGACACTAGTATATATAGAAAGAGTAGCTATTCACTAAACGGTTCTCCGGACTAATATTCTGTACTTCAATTCAACTGGTGCTTCTCCCTTTACGATTCCATTTGTTAATTACGCGTATTCATTGTCTATTACCGGTGATCATGAGATTAAGTTCGGTGGTTACTATTTGTTATGCTTGCGTGTCAGTATTATTGTGGTAAACGGAGTTGAAAGTCAGCTTCTATATGTTGAGCGTGAAACCTATTCAAAATCATGACTAACGGTCAGAGAAACGACGAAATAGCACGCAAATTTGAGAGTGCACAGTCGTCAGCCAGATGGAGTGTGTGTACTCGGTATATCAAGTTGTTTTTTCACAATCATAGGAGAGCATCGATAAATTGCTCGTTAGAATTGGAAGCGTATCAGTGCTTAGTCGCATGAACCATCCTATATTCTCGCTCAAGTTGACCGTAAGCTGGGTTACGGTAGTCATGCCATTTGAGTCTTTTGACCTGATTAGACACATCTTTATTGTGTGTTTGCAATGCTGAGGCACTCTAACCGAATCACTTGTACTTAGAACGAAGGCGAGTGGGCATGTAAAGAAGGGCTTCCAAAGGTCCTGTGGACATTCGTGGAAACTTCACTTTTCTTCGCATTTTCGGAGACATGATGGTGACTGCGAGCATTGATAAAATGGTTAGATAGTCCGTTGTGTAGGCAAATAAGAAATTTCAGTGGCTGAATCTTAAGAAGCTGACAGAACACGTCAAAGTTGAAACTCGGACAACTTGTCGAGGTGTTCAAGATGTCTGAGAAGAACAGATCGGAAGAGCTTCCACTACAGTAGAACGTGTAGGATACACGCCGGTAAGTGATTGCATCTGCATCCAATTATCGCCCTTACATTGACTAATATGAATGATGTCCTTTCACAGAACGATACGGGCTTAATGACACCTGGCTGTCGTTGTAGCACCAGATCTTCGCGTGTAATCAGGCCTGGAAGGACATTCTTCCCCTTGTTATATGCATTGTTATCTTCATCGATATTGCACTTTCGTGCATTTGCTTCCGTGTGTTTACTCAGATGTTATGTAACGATAAAACCTATGTTAACTATTTTCACCCATAAGGACATTAATCCGTTGAAATTGCAAATTGTTGATCCGAAGGTATGGGAACCAAGAGGAAGTGTTGTGGAAGAAGACAGCAAGGGAAGTAACTGCAACAACTCACTGATCACATGTACATTGAAACTTGTGTCGACTTGTGTCTTGTGTCTATTGGATGAACTTGTGTCTTTCTCTTTCCTTGTAATTCCTTCACATCCGTGTAAGTAGTGGCCCCGTGACAACGTTGATCAACTTGTCATACCAATCCAGGTGAACATTAATATTTCCGGGATGTTGATATTGCAGTGCCATATGCAATGTATCCTCTTCCTCCCAAGTACTACTTCACCACTCACAGCCACTTTTCACATCCTTCCCTGACTTCATTTGGTTCGACTATCGGATGATGGAGAATTCTACTGTCTTGCAGGCAAATGTATTGAAAATGAATCACTTCTCAAGACGTTGCGAACGATGAAGAAGAAAGTTATGGACTTCCTCTGTCACAAAAACTCGTGATTGTGATAATTTGCCCTATGAAAACTTATTTATTCTGAATTTCCCATAATTGTTTTTAACTATAATACACCGTGGAGACAAAAGTCAGTTCAAGTATCGGAAACGAATACAAATAAACTGCCAAGTATTATACATTGATTCGAATACAACCAACAGTTGCATGTATTTGTTATTAATTCTTCGAATTAGTTGAATACGGAGGAATAACATGAGAAAAACTGCAACCGCAAAGTGTTGTATGTTATCATTTGAATGATTTCATACTCTTCATAAGTTGTGAATCCACTGGATTGTCTCCACATTCATTCTACTTCTCCCAATGGACGATTTTCGAAGAGCTGCTGTTTTTGGAGGAATGTTTTTGCAGATCCACTGATCTCTCAATTTGCAGACCCTCTATCACAACTAGGGTTTCTAAATCGGGAGTAGAGTGCATTCTTCTGTTGTCTGATTCCCGAGGAGCGGTTGTCTCATTCATGCAACAGACAACCGCTCCTCGGGAATCAGACAATAAACGAATGCACTCTACTCCCGACTTAGAAACCCTAATCACAACTGAATCCGCCTTCATCGAACTACTATGATATTTATTCTTCGGCCAAAAACTATGAAGTCACGGCTGAAGTGTATCCAGTATCTGGTGATGCTGGAAAATATAACGGACAAGGAACTTGAAATTTTTTTTTGGAATAGCCATACAGGTCACAACGGGCAGCTACCGTAACCATCACATAGCTTTCATTCGTGGGGCTGCCAAGTTATGTGAGGTGTTGATCTTTGATTGAACTGTGAGTAACGCGACGATTTTTGCCCATCAGCAGCTTCTCATAAAGTGAAAAACTTGATCAGCTTGACCCCACAAATCGAGTGTATCAAGGGGTTCGCTCGTTCTCTGGTACTCAACGAGCGAAAACACGACAAAGTGTGATCTGAGTGCTCTCCTGACAATCAACAAGTTGATCATAGTATTGGAATGTAGGATGTAGTTGATGGCATGACGGGGATGTCCTTTTATGACATAGACCAGCTGATGCAATTGAGTGTATAGATTGCGTGTGTGTTCTTGCAGTGACTATCATTCCTTTCACTGTACCTTCTCCCATTTGTGACAACTGAGCACACATACTACATACTCTACACACAGACTATTATCATAGTGATTGTGATCGTGAACAGTGATTATCATCGTCGTACCAGCAAACAGAGTCAAATGAAATGTCATAGATATTACTGTAAATATTGTCACGTCGTAAGATGCATGATAAATACATCAATATACAGCTTTATTATGCTCGAGTCGGCAAAGCTCTCAAACGATGGCATCATGCATGTGTAGAAACAAGAGGAAAGGCTGACACAGCTCAATCCCTACTCATACCCGTGATACAAAATATTTGTTCGCAAGATACACGGCTAGCATTTGAAGTCACCGTGAAATAGTACATAGGCACTCAAACTATGTGATACAAGTAGAAAATATTGCGGAAAGACAAAGGAAATAGGCTAAGATGGGACCTGTTTAGTCTGAATGAAAGAGAGAAGTTGGATGAAATGCCCTCAACTCTGTCAGGATACGAAGGGTTACCCGAGAAGTACCCTCTTCATTTTGATGGCATCTTCTGCCACTGATCGCTCTTCTGACAGTGAAGTGTCATCATCATCGGACGATGAAACATCTGAGAGTCCGGTCGAAGACGCCCTCTTTGCACATTTTCCAGAACTGAAAAGAAACACTTCGCTAAGTGAACTGATAGAAACACATCACTTAGCCCATTCTCGTTCTGTCATAAGGTAATCATGGTGGCTGGTGCAAGAAACCCGCTCTATTGCGTGATCCACCACATTACACGTGTGCGGGGAATGAGCAGTGAATGGCCTTATTCGTCTCATCCCTCTATCCACCCACACTATCTCAGTCAGCTCATCCATTCGAACGTCCAACAGTAGGATGCACCGCGATCGAACGATGAGACTTTGAACAAGTATGAATTCATACAGTAGTCATGAACGGCTTGAACCAAATCTGCCAATATTTCACTTACCAAAGGAACTGTAGCAGTGGTACTCGGTACTTTCCGCAGAAGTCTACGAATTTGACATGTTCGACGCACGCCTCGAAGTAGACTCCCTTGCACTTGGGATTGACACAATGAGTGGCGGATCCGAGGTATCTGCAATGACAGAAATTATTATGGAGGCGAATCATTGGCTGATGAGTACGGTATGGGTGGTGACTAAACAGTGATCGCAATACATCTAGCTACAATCATTTCATCAATCTTGTAATTGTGATTCACTATCAACATCTCATGACATTACGATAATGTATGCTCTCTCTCTCTCTGTTCAGTTTACGTCAAAGTTACTGGATGTGATGAAACCCAAAAATCAGTAAGACTGTGAGTATTCATTTTCTCAGTGTACTCAATGCCCTCAGTGTCCCCAAGCAGTCCTTTCAGTCCTCACCCGAGCAGTTCATTGGGTATAACATTGGGAAGTGAAGTCAGGTCGTGTTTCCTCCTAACAATCCTGCCCGCCAGTTCCTTGAGGGCAGGCGGATCGAAGGTCATGTTGTGGACGAAGCTGTGAACTGAAAAGAAGAAGCCAGTCAAACAATATTTGCCTCATAGATACACTCAGCCCGACACCCAGAGGACGACCCCGAAAAACAACGGATAATGACTAAGCGAAGAAGATAGATTACTACGCCGAAGAATGGGAAGCTGCTACTCACCAAGGGGATTATTCCTCAACGAAAGCTGCTGCAGATTGCGGAGTTTGACGATTTCCCTGGGAAGAGTCTGAAGGGAGGACTTCATGTTGGATAATAATAGAAAATCTTACTCTGATCATGTTGTTGTGCAGCGAGAGGCACTCCAGATTCTGGAGTTCGGCTACCGTAGCGGGGATTGTCTCTAGCTGATTATCACAGAGCGTGAGGTTGATGAGATTGGAGAGACATCCGATAGTGGCGGGGATATCCTTGATAGCGTTGCCCCCCAGGTACAAGATACAGAGGCTGAAAAGAACAACTGCTGCTAGAGTTGCGGAAGGAACAGAAGAAGGACTTCATAGTTCAATGAAACAATCCAATCTTACTTGATCATGTTTCCAATGGCATAAGGAAGGCTGTCGATTCCATTGGCGCCCAGGTACAAGGCACGGAGGGACGGCATCTCCATTACGATCTCAGGAAACTGAGTGAGTCTGTTTCCAGATAGGTTGAGCGTCTCCAATTTATCCAACAACATGAGCGACTTTGGCACATCCTGAAAAAATCATCATCATCTGTCGTCATTGCCCTTTGCCCGATTATTATCTTTTGCTCTTTTGTCGTCATATCGCAATCTCTGTACCCATTATTCCTCTATCTTTGATCACTATCTGAGGCGGGAAGTAAGGTAAAGAAACGTGACCCAGTGGACACATAAATTTTTATTACGGGGCAAAAAGTCGAATTGGAATCGTGCGGCACGAGGAAAGAGAAGAGGGAGAGAAGAAAGTGTACGGTTTGAGCGGTCGATGAAGACAGGAAATGCACTCATTTGAAGGGAGAGGAATGGGTGGAAATCAGAGAACGACCATATATCACGAACCTCCAGTAGGTTGTTTCTGGCAGAAAGTGTCGTCAACTGCGAGCACGCGGCAATGTCCTCAGGCAGTTCGCTCAGGGAATTGTTGCTGACATCAAGGCTGAAATGCTCATCCTTTCTCTTTCAACCCAAAGGGAGTTCCCCCCTACTCACCTCACGAGGTTGACGAACACTGAAATGCCGTGCAGATGGACGAAGTTGTTGCGGGAGAGGTCGAGTCTCCTGACTGCATAAGGGGCGTAGATGCCCGGACATGGGGCAAGGTATCGGGGAGGAATGGAGTCGATGGACTCGTCACACAGATGAAGATCGGTGTATGCAGCACTGAAAGTGAATGCTGGAATAGGAACTGGTTGGGGGTGAGTGAATGACCTGTATGTCTGCTGAACATCCTCCTCCGGAACAGAAGACCGTTCATCGTGGGACATGGCTGAGGGAATGGGAAACACCCGACTGGGGACACCCTGTGAGAGATGAAGAGAAGGGAAAGAAGAGGGGAGAGAGAAGGTGATTGGAGGAGAGACGAGAGATGGAGAGAAGAGGCGGGCACAAAGGGGAGTTGATACAATGATGAGAGACAAGGAAGGGCTGGAGAAGCGAGTGAACCCGTGAGAGCAGAACCATGTGATGGGCACGGGGGCCGTACAGGGAATACCAATCGAGTACTGTACGCCATTGTGGTTTATAGTGTAGCGTGTAGCATGAGAATGTGGTGCACCTCGTGATATCAGGGGAAGGAAACAACGCTCTTGTCTACTTTATTCATCTCTGATGGTCAATGTACAATAGGAAAAGGACAGATCGGAGGTTGGAGTGTGCACACGCTGCTTATGTATTAGATGGATATGGGAATGCCGAGGAGATGTGGCAGATGAGGTGAAAGGCAAGTGCGCCATGGACATTTGCGCCATAATGGTGAAATGGACTGATGAACCATGTCTTTCTAACGGCGCAAGTGTCCATTTCACCATTATGGCGCAAATGTCCCTGGTGCTTTCGGTCTTTCACCGGGGAGAAGGTCGAAGTGAATGACCAGCTGATGTTGTTGTTGTGCCACAATGACAATGAGCAGCCTGAGAAAGATCAAATGGGAGAGTAGGAAGGGAGGACTAAGAGGAACAAGAAACAATCATGGATGGAAACAGTTCACTGAGTGGGAAGAATATGTACGAGTATGTGTCAAATCTGCATCGTCACCTAAGCCGCAACATCGGCAAACTGCTATTATTACGGAATCATCTAGCGTTCTATTCTCTGTCCAATAACAAATAAGAGTAAGCTCGATGCTGGGTAACAGAATGCAACAATAAATGGTCGAATCGGTTCATAAAGAATGCAATCTTTGGATATTCATCAAACACATGACTAGGTTGCGAAGGCAAGGGAATAATTTTGGTTTAGTCTCTTCGTTAGACGGGCATTCAGTTGTCGGCTTCAATGACGACTCCGAAGGTCTCCTCGAAGATTGTTCGTAGTGCGACGTTTGTTGCGGCCCTGTTCATGATTGCGTAGAGTTCGAATAGTCCTTGCAGGTACTCATCAGCCTGATTGATAATTGTTCCTCTTTACACTCTTTGTGCATATTCTCACCTCTCTACGAGCCCTTTCAGTCTCTTCTCGTCTCGCTGCTTGAGCCAACTGATCCATTTCCATTTCCTCCAGAAGCTTCTTCGTGCGGTCCTTAGCCTGTAGGATTTATTAAATCGGTAATAAAATACATTTCCCATTTGTATAATTTCCGCTGACTCTGGGCTGTTGTCTCTACGTTTGATGGACAACAGTTTCGTTTGGATTGGACGAAAAAGAAATGCAGTTCACTACCAATTTAGAAACCGGAGCCTGTAAAAGTCATGTCCAGAGATCTATGAAAGTGCATGTTGCTGCTATATTCTCTTTTTTTCCCATTGAGTGTACTCACGTCTGTTGCCGTACACATGACTGATTCCCCGAATGACGAGAGAGACTGAAGAGAACGGATATTACAATGAGGAAATGAGGAAGAAAGTGCGAGTCGCGTGAGTTTAAAGATATGAAAGACGACTTTGGACGTCTATCGGGGACAATCAACCACCAAGACGAATGCATCACAATGTGTTTATGCACCATGGAGATGAGAAATCGTGGAGTGGAAAGGCATACATACTATCAAACAAGACATACTATCAAATACTCTATCAAATAATCTTGTGAGGTCGTTCAAAACGCTATCCGGATTACGGTAGACTGTGGAATGAACACTGGATATCCGATTCAAATACTTCCGGGATATGGCTGTAAAAAGCCCGGAAACTACTAATAGAATGTGTGTAAAAAAGGCTATGAAGCGAAGTAGCTTAGTGAGAATCGATGATTATGACTGGGTAAATGGACAAGAATGAATGGCAAGAGTAACTTAGACAGTACTCTGTGTGACTGGAATGGAAGAGGATGACTGATCAGATGATAGAGAGGATGAAGAGGTCTCGCCCATCTCCGTCTTCCTCTTCTCAATCAGGAGTGCACATTGCCGCTCCAACTCTCGATTCTCCTCTTCAATAGCTGCGATCTCCGCCTGAATAGGGAGGAGTCTCGGTTGCCATGTGAAGACTCAATGAATGAAGATTCACACACGTTTCTATCACAAGACAGGAAATGAAGAGGGGGTGGTAAACACAAGGCGGAAGCATACTATTTAGTTTATATAACGGTAATTTTTATGGCATTTCTCATTCGTCTAACTCCCTTGAAGCTGTTGCCTATCACATGTGAGAGACAACCGCTCCACGGAGATTTGACGAATGAGAAATGCACTTTATCGCACGAAATTACCGTATTTGAAAAATGAAAAAGCATACTTGTGTCTGCTGACACATCGACTGTTTCTCCTTGATGACATCGATCGCCCGACTGAGAATCATCGCCCGAGACGCCTAAAATCAAACGTATGAATGCCAAAACTGTGAAAGGACGAGAGATTGTTCAGATTAGGGCTTCTAACACGGTAGTTAAGAGCATTTCTCATTCGTCTAGTCCCGTTGGAGCTGTTGCTTATTTGACGTAGCAGCTCGGCGGAAATTAGACGAATTAGAAATACACTTTACTGCCGTTTTAGAAATTCTAGTTCGTATTGTCAGAGTTTCAAATGCTCTCACCCTCTCATTTTGTATATCCGGTAGAGTGTCCCTCAGATACGTGTACATGTCCTTGATGTTGTCCCTCCGCCGTCGCTCCAGGGCGTTGTGTTGTGCACGCGCGTGTCGCTTCGGATCGATCATCTTTAGTTCCTGAGGTCAAGTCCCGAACCCCGTCTACCCTCGAAGGACCTCACCAAACACCATGCAAGCCATGCGGGGTAAGCAATAGCAGAAGGGCATGCAAGGAACAGCAAGGAAGTGAAAAAATACGCCCAGACTAGATTACATTCACCAAAAGTAATATTAACGTGCCCCTTTACTTTTCGGTCATAAAATTTGGCAAAATTTCCAATTATTTTTATGGATTTACGAAATCAACTTGATCGTATAATTTAGCGGAAACAAACTTCGGGATGTCACGTAAGCATTATAACTATATTTTGGATAGCAGAAATAGAATTCATGCAAAGCACAAGGGAACGTAACATACATCTGGCGTCATATCGTCCATTGGCTCGTCCATGTCAGAATCATCGCTTCCTCCTTGTTGCATTATTATTACCTGCAACAAGCAGCAGTCGAGGGAGAATCAATACCTTCCCCCACTTCATATTTTTCAAGTACGCAAACACAAGCGTGCCATGGGGTTGTGCACTCATCGCACTACCGAGTACTGTAGAGTACACACAGAAAATATTTCGCTACTACAATCTAGCGGTATTATCCACCAATAGATCTGTAGTATTTGTTATGTGTGTACACAACCATACAATTCCTGAGAAAAATACGACTTTATTCAGTTCTTACCCAATTTTGTTAACGAAAACAATGTACTCACGTAAACTTTAAGAATTAAAAACAACAACAGACAGTGTGTCTACTCACAATTTTCGCAACACAGACAGGTCGGAAAGCTCGGAATGTTGGTATTGCTTGGTAGAAAAAATATACGAACGTGATGTGATGGCTAGGGTGGGTGGAAGAGGGATACATGAGGAATTCATAGGAAATTTTCTGACCGGTCCAGTGAAAGGGAAGCCAAAAATGAGAGAAGTAGCATTTCCTACCTCATCGAAGAGGTAGGAATGACCGCACTCTCATTCCTACTTATCTCTTCAAACAAGTTCGATCAGATAAATTTCCTCGTCTACCCACCCTAGTGATGGCTAAGCAGCAAATCATTCACAGCGATGGCAGAAGTATTACATTCGTGATGGTGGAAAAGGATATGTGGCAACGCGTGCTATCACGTCTCATTGTATCGGGGGATCTCATGACTTGGGACTAGTAATACAAGGCAACAGTGATGACGACAGTGGACAACAGCAATAGAGGACTAGTGAGATTGAGAGAATACCTAGGAGAGAAGAGAATGGAATAATACATATACACAAGTGAATTAGGGAGCGAAGAGCATGATAGCCGTGGACTTTGCGCCGTAACGGTGAATTCTCATGGCGGATTTATCCATTTCACCATTTTGGCGCAAATGGCCATGGCGCAATGTCCTTCCACCCGAAATAGGCTCTAGATACAATGTCTACACGTGCGTTCAGTCCTCGTCCTGTTCAATCTCAATGTCTTTGATGCGAATGCGCATGGGCTTCTTCTTCTTGGGATCCTAAACACTCATTGAGATTACGGTATCTTTCCCGTCGTGACTCACCACAATCTCCAGCTTGGAATCCTCGAGATTCAGTCGAAGTCTGAGCTTGTTCTCTGTTATCTGTTCGTCGGCCACGAAAGCGGACAAATGGGCGATGATCTCGTCTTGCAGGGACAGGTCGAGATTACGGCAGAGGAGATTGAGAGTGGAGAAGGGAACAGAAGAGGGAGCCGAGAGGTCGAACACCACCTAAAATAGACATCTACCGTATCTATCCTGTCTTCTTTTATCCTTCATGGAAGTCATGAGACTACTTGCGTCACGATATCATGAGATAGTAGACGTGTTTTTACTTGATATTAGCCGGATTCCTACTAGTCTGGTGCATAATCACTAATCCTTCTAGTCATATGTACTAGGTATAGTATTATAATCTCGTTGTGTGATTTCCTTAGATGTGGTCACATGCGGGGGGTCCCAATTCAAGAGTGTCCACAATGTGCAGGAAGAGGGAATAACAGGGATTCGTTTACTCTCCACCGGCCACTCCCTGTAGAGTGACGAGAGGGCCAACGATCACATGGACAGACACATATCACAGGAGTTCTAAACCGGCAAATTTGTCGTCATTCTTCTCCGAAGAGCGGTTGCCTCATCCCCATAGACACCCGTGCTGAGGAGAAGAATGACGGCAAATTCACCGATTTAGAATCCCTGAAAATCACCGTCTCACCTGTGGTTCTTCATTTGAGTGATTGACAACTGGAGGAGTTCCCAGTATCTGTAGTGTGGAGTAGACATCACTACGCAGTTTATTCATGTCTTCACTCAACGCAACCCTGAAAACGTATCTTCAATCATTCCTCCCCTCTCATTCGTTAAGATTTTTCGGCTATGACGCGATCAAAAGTTCAAGAGTGGCCCTTGGGCATCGAGGATATCTTACATTTGTGCATTTCCCTGCACTAGAGTGTTGTTGTCGTGGATTGAGACGAATACCAGCATATCCGAGAGAATGGCGTGCAGTACATTGACCTGAATGACTACCCATCACAACGAGTACCGTAACCTCCCCTTACATTCTTAGCCATGATACTCTTGTAGTGTCTGTTCTCCTTCTCATGTTCACTGGGCGTATATGCAGTGGCCTCCTCTGCCATTTCTGCCACCTCTGCAATGTCTACTTCCTTGATTCCCACACGTACATGGTCCTCTTTCGTGAGATTTTCCTGGCTGCGCCTTGTCAGTGTTTGGATGGAGAGAAAGGCGCGCCCCCTTATGTGGACCAAAGAAAAAAACGAATTCTCGATGTGTCACGATCGCACTCTCTCTCCAGAATGGGGATAAGGAGAACCCCGTTGGCTGATCAACTCCCTTGTCCCTCGACACTCTCGACCTTCTTGAGGAGATCTCCTCCTCCAGCATCTCCTTGTACAGAAGAGGGCACACTCTCGTCCCACACATTTCACTCAATCACCTTTGTCTTCCACTTCAGATGTGCTCTTTGTGCGAAAAGAGACTGTTGGGATTGTCGCATGCGGAGAGAAGACTCTACTTTTTCACCCTCTCTATGGATGGGATGAATTGAATTCTTTAGTAGTCTTCTCCACGCAACCCGTGACACATTCGCTCATTCTTCCATATATTTGTACCAGTGTTGTTTCTCATTAGTTCTCTGATCTCTTGATTGTTCTCGGGTGAAAACACGGAATTTTTGCGCCATAATGGTGAAACGGATAAGTGCGCCATGAGAAACATGCCGCATTTGCCCATTTCACCGAAATGGCGCAAAAGTCCACGGCGCTCTTCTCTTACACTCACTCATTCTACCCTTGTTGTATTTTAACTCGTCTTGTTTCTCATCTCTTCTCTGATTGTTCTCACCAGGAGCTCCGAATGGATCCTCCACTGGAACCTCAACGAAGGCCAGGTCGTCATCAGAAACGTCCGTGCGCACACTCATTGTGTCATCAAAGTTGCTGACGAGATCTGAAATCTCCTTCCCTTTGGCTATCAATCTGATCTAGAATCCCCTCCCAACTGCCTTCTACTTCTGTTTGCTGTGTGCCTCTTCATGATCTCCCTTCAAACCTGTGTCCATGGCGGCCATTCCATTCGGGAACTCGGGGAATTCCTCCATTGCCATCGTTCGAGTGTTCACTTGAGAGACCACAGGAGGTTGAGGGGTTGATGTTGGTGGGAGACTGTCCGAATCTGAAATGAAATAATCTCATATTACTCCATTGTGCCCTGAGGGCATAACTTCCGTTCCCCTCGATCAGTGCGTACTGTGTTTGTCCATCTTCCCTTTCCCTATTTGCTACCTGACCTCCTGTTGCCAGTCTGTCCTCTGTCCATCTCTTCCCCTTTCACACCTTTTTCAACACCGTGCACACAAGACGTTCATTACCAACAAAGGATTCCTTTCTCGCACAATGACCAAGTTGTCTTAGGAGAACTTACGCGGACTCCATTAGGGGTTCTAAATCGGTAAATTCGTCGTCATTCTTCTCCGGAGCGCGGTTGTCTCACCCTATGATAGTCAACCGCGCTGCAGAGAAGAATGACGACAAATTCACCGATTTTGAACCCCTAGACTTCATCAAGGCAACAAGTGAACTCGTGTCCCTTATGAAGTGTCAAATGAGATTATCCCCTATGCCATATCATCCCTAATTGTTCCCCTTTTCTTCTCTTCTCCTTTATCCTTCGAACACATCCGATCCCACTCCCGTCGTCTTCTTCAATGGCGCCTTCTTCTCTTCGCGGCTTTTCACCTTTCAGTCCCTGTTTGGGATTTCTTTTCCTGTTCTTCGTACCGCCGCCGTTTTTGTTCCCGACGAGACATTTGGCCGGAACAACATGGAATCTTTTTCTTGTTTCAGATGAGATGATACAACCGATGAGAATTCTATCCTTGTTTTCAATTATCTCCCTTGCTCGGGCCACGTGCCCTGTGGAGTTGCAAGTACGCGATATTGCCTAGTTTTATCAAGTGATGGACGGTGTTCAGGACCCGTGTAGCTGTGTCTCCTCCAGACATGAGGCACTTTCCATTGTCTGTGACAAAGGAAACTCCTTGCTCGAAGTTGTACAAGCACTTGCCACTCTTCCATCGCCCGTTGACAGTCTAACCATCAGTAATACTCTGTTCGATGAGGTAAGATCACATAAGAATGAGATACCATACTCTTCTTGTAGTTACCTCCATTTGCCTTCAACACTCTCACTGTCAAAAACCTTATCCTCCGTAATAACGGCCTTCAATATATTTCCCCTGAAGCATTCGCTGGTCCAATGCTGAACTCACTGGAGACCCTCGAGATCAGAAGCAACCTACTTGAGGCCATTCCCCAGACTGGAGTGAATGAAGTTCGTGGAGATTCGCCTCTTCTTTTCAGTCAACAACAAGTCAATTCCAGATCCGATCTCTCAAGGCGCTTTCGCTATACGACAATGTGATTCAGCGGGTGGAGAATAACGCCTTCCTCTCCTATCATTCGAGGACAACACTCACTAAACTGGAATTGAGTGCGAATAACATGAGCGTCATCTATCCACAGGTTCAAGATAGATAGCAACATATAACGGTAGTAAGGTACATTTCTCATTCGTGTAATTTCATTCCCAACGGAGCTGGTGTCTCTACGTGCTACAGACGAATGAGAAATGTATTTTTGCTATGGTTTTAGAAACCCTAGTTCAAAATACATATCTACAGTGATTATAACACCATTCATAGGGCTTCCTCGGTTTGGAGTCCCTACAGCAACTGTTTTTGGACACGAATCGTCTGCGGATGATTCCTAATGAAGCGCTCGTCAATGTTCCAACCCTCGAGCAACTATCTCTTGGAGTCAATGAGATTGAACAGATTGGCGTGGGTGCCCTCCAACTGCCCAATCTGAAATCTCTCAGTCTAGAAGTCAACAAAGTGAGCGTTTGCGAGAAATGGAACGGAACAATAATGAGGGGGCGGGGGGGGTGGGGGGGGGTGGGTGTGGTGGGGGGGGGGGGGGGGGGTGGGGATGGGGGGGGGTGTGGAGGGGTCGGGGGGGGGGGGTGGGCTGCTGGCGTCGGGGGG
>JACMIF010000013.1:52151-76026 GCA_014805445.1 Diplogasteroides magnus | reverse complement strand
CCCTATATTTGACAGTAGCTACCCTCCTTATCTCGCCCCCCCCCCCCCACCTCAGTCACTGTCTTCCGAGTAATACCTGTTCCCAGTGCTCATTGTCCCCCATGATTTCACTTATCCCACTGATATACTGTCCCGTGAGTTTCATTGTCTGAGATTTTTGCTCCACTAAAATTGAAATGCAATGTGTCAGTAGATATTTGTCTATGACGGGTTAGTCCTAGCAAAGAAAATATATATTGTATAATATGACCGCTAAATGTCCGTAGTGTACTTACTCTCATGTTGTTTTTTTGAATAGTGCTTACGCACTTCTTTGTACCATTCCGTTGTGTGCTTGTCTAGTCATAGAGTATCTATAAAGAGTCGTCTCTTCTCTCAATAACTGTCCACAATACTGTCATGTCTGTCCTTTTTTCTCCTCGAGAGAAAGTAACCAAAGAAGAAGGGGAAAGTACCTGGGGAGAGAGTCTGAATCGAGAGTGAAAAGTAATTGACGCCGACCTCAATACTTATTGGGAGAGACTCTTTCGGGAACGTCCAGTCTATACAAAAGGGCCCCTCGAGAATACACCCCTCTATAAAACCTTGAAAGGGAGTGAGAGCAGCCCTGTTCTCCCTTTCTGGAATGCAATCCTAAGCTTCTCCACTTGGCGGAATGAATGAGTCATAGCCCAATCCTACAGTGCAGCTGCATTTGCTTGTATGTGCTAATGTATTGTGGTGACTGAATCGATGGTATTTGATAGCCACAACATCGAGAGACTTTGCACTGAAACTGGTTGGTTACTGCGTGAGTAGACCTCTACTGATCCAGTGCCCTCCCATGAACAAGCCCCTGGATGAGAGAGAAAGGAGATGAGAGGGAGAGTGGGGGGAGGAGGGGAGGGATCGTGGCTCTTCCTGTCGACTCTTCTATCTGACTGACCCCCTTTCACACAGAGAAAGAGACTCATCCACGAGGGATGATCATCTTCGTCTTTCTTCTGCCATTCATTGCCTTAGGAGTGCAAGCATGTCCCCAGTCAGTGGCTGCCATCTGTCGATGTGAGGATCTCCACAATGGAGTCTCCCTGAACTGCTCGGACTCTGATGGAGCCGTAGTCCTGGAGACTCTCAAGGCTAATCAGGCACTCCTCGGACTGATTCAGGTAATAATCATTCTTCTATCTTGACAATTTTGCACCTGTAGAACCTGGTCCTTCACCGAGCGAACATTCGTGCAGTGCCAGCCTCATTCTTCGCCGGTCTCTACATCAAGAGGTGCGTTTCCCCTCTGCCTTCCATAGCCAATTGGTATTATTTCAGACTCGACCTCAGCCACAATCGACTGGTGAAGTTGGACTCGAATGCATTCGCCGGAATGAGCCCTGTCCTACAAGAACTGAGTCTCACCCATAACAATCTGACTGAAATTCCCACTGCTGCCCTGAAGGAAGTGAAGACTCTTCTCAAGTTGGATCTAAGCAACAACACAATCGGAGATTTGAGTGCGGAACAGGCCATTCCACCACTGCCAAAGGTACCATCATCCACTGTGTTTCTCTTCTCTTGGCCGCTGGTGACCGCAAGATCGGCCGAGATATGAGTGTTCTGAGTACTCGCAATCAAAATCTCCCTGGTCCCCCTCTATCCATTTGTTATCATCAAGTCCATCTCTTTTCGTCTTCTCTCATCACAGGTCGCTCTTTTTGGATTGCGCGGTATGTAATGAAACGAAATGAGAGCAGCGTAGGAAGTAGATCACTCCAACTGTGATGGAAACAAGGAATAACCTTGATCCTGCTTAGGGTTTCTAAATCGGTTACTCATTCGTCTAATCTACTCGGAGCGGTTATCTTTCGCACGTGGAGACAACAGCTCCGCGAAAAATAGACGAATGAGCAATGCACTTTACTACCATTTAAGAATCCTTGATCCTGCCTACTTATTCTCAATTGCAGCTTTTCGACTTGAACCTCGCATACAACAACATCTGTTCTGTGCACAAGAATGCGTTAGCGGGCATAAGGGACAACGTGCAGACCATCAACTTCGGCCACAATTGTCTGTCGGCTGTGCCTGCACCAGGTAACACAGATTGAAACAGAACAGGAATGGTCAGACCAAATCCACATGGCAATCCCCACACCCGCTCTCTCCCTCCATACACATCCAACTTGAATTAATGTGGGTTAAGAAGGTTTCTGATCACACCCGAACCCAATCAATGCGTTCCTTGTGAGGGAAGATGGACAATGTACAATGTCTGGAGGAGGCTTTTCTCCTCTTTCAATGGGGGAAGAATGCCCATCTCGGCTCGTTCTTCACTTGTGTCCAATCTTGTTTGTGAATGTGAGAAATGTGGCGGGCTTTGGAATAACAGAGCAAGGAAAAGACCACATGTGGATGGAAGAGTTTACGTACAATAATCGTATTTCAGCCATCCGAGGCTTCAAGCAGCTAATGGCCCTCCATATGCACCACAATGACATCTCGACTCTGGACGCGCTCTCGTTCATGAACCTGCCAGTCATGAACCTCCTTAACCTCGCGTCCAACAAGATAACGGAGGTGAAGGCTCAGGTCAGTTTTCTCTCACAGTTCATTTGTTCATCCTTCATTCCTCAGGCCTTTCTGAATGTTCCCAATCTCCGTTATCTCTATCTGACTTCCAATCATATCGCCACCATTGCTGCCCATCAATTCTCTGCATTTGAACAACTCGAGATGCTTGATCTCACGAATAACTTCATCGATACACTCCCCACTGCAGCGTTCACAGGCCTCGGACAGCTGAAGCAGCTATACCTAGGTGAGAACCAGGGGTTCTAAATCGGGAATCTTTTCGTCATTCCTCTTCGAAGAGCGGTTGTCTCATCTCCTGATGGATAACCGCGCTGTGGAGAAGAATGACTACTAATTTACGAATTTCGAACTGCTAGTGAGAAGTACTATATGGGTACAGGATATGGGACAGTTGACTCAGGGTGAACCGTAGCCGGACAATTAGTCAGTGCGGTCTCTCTCTCTATTGCTCATCCAAGATCCTGGGAAATGGGCAAAGCGGGAGGGAAATTGAGCGGAGGGATGATCTAAGGGGAGACACAATGAATGAGACTGTGTTGAGTGAATGGTCAGAGTCACAATAGAGGGGGAATGGGACGAGGAGATCATATGGTAATGATGCACCATTCAGGCAACAACCGAATCGCCACCATCCAGCCGGATGCATTCGCCAACTCATCCATTGCTATTCTCATTCTTGCCTCGAACAATATGACTTCGCTAGAGGAGGGATCACTCAACGGTCTTCCCAATCTACAGCAGATCTCCTTCAAAGACAATCACGTAAGCGTTCACTTCTTCTCGTATCGGACCTTGACTTCCTTTCTCTGATTTCTGTACCGGGGGCATCTCAGTCGGAAGAGAGGTCATGCGTGTGTTCCAATCATTGTTTGCATCACGGTCACCTCTCATTTCGTTCCGGCTCAGAATCCATTCCCTATGCTTGTTTCCTCCTTTTTCATCCGTGAAAATGTGTCAAACGACGATGACAATTAGCATCAGACAACTGTGAAGGAAAGAGATGATCCAAGAGGGAAGAGGGAAAGTGAAATGAAACGGAAAGCGTTCCTAGCACTCTCGCTTACAATGACCCAAATGCTCGACTTTGCGATAGAGATTGGATTTTTACGGTAACGGTTGACGCAATCAAAGGAAACCGGACAGTGAATTGCGGATATCCGTACAAAGTTCAAATATCGATAGATTCTTTTAGATCTCCTCCATGCATCAGAATGCCTTCTACAACACAGCCTCTGTGGCAATGGTTGACTTGAGTGGAAACGCCCTGACTGAACTGCCGGCCTCTGTATTCCTCACTCAACTCAATCTTCTGCTCATTGATTTGAGCAGGAACAAGATCGCCAAGACTCCATACTCTGCATTCAACAGAAGGATCGGAACCGTCCTTTTGCAAGGTGAATAACATCGTGTGATGATAAGTGCGCCATGAATAATTGCGCCGTAATGGAAATCTGGACAGATTCTCAAGTGCCCATTTCACGATTGTGGCGCAAATGTCCATGGCGTTGGCGCCTTTCAACTTAATGGAGTGCCAGACAGCCATGAATGAGAGTATTCTTTCAGAGAATCCCCTCGTGTGCACTGAGAAGGTTCACATGCTGCAGGATGGCGTGGGAGTGTACGTTCCCAACAGCGAGGATTTCATCTGTGGAGGGAAGCCCAAGCCCTCCACTCCTCGTCCCACAACCACTACACCACAGGCCGCAGCCTTTCCGGTCAGTGTTCCTTTGTATCTCCTGTCTCGCATGAGGGAATGAGCAGACCAGAATATTGTCACCTACACTAGTTGTAAAGTGTGAAATCCGGTCAGAGAGATCAGTGAGAACGCCCGTGAGATGAGGGGGGATATGTATGTTATATTATGGGACTGTGGCAAAAAGATGTTTTCAGCAGGATATCGTTATCGCAAAAACATCTGAAGATGTAGAAGAAGTGAGAGGAGACACGGAACTCAACATTAGACAACTAGGAACCCCTCAGAGAATAAAGGTAAAAAATTAAAAGTTGTTGCTACACGGCATTCACTTTTTAGTTCGGCGAAAGTGGAGTTCCTGTGTTTGAACCATCAGCACCGGGAATGCAGTTGCCAATGCAACACCTTCCTGATCCCACTCGGCCAAGTATTCTCAATGTCCGTCCAACGAACATCGTCACGCGGACTCGATCTCATTTCGGAAGTGAACTGAGTGGAATTGGCCCTACCATGGGAAGACTGCCCAGCAGAGAAAACCCCTATGCACGAACTGCCGTACACGTGCCAGCTAATTCCATCTCAACCACACTTCCTGCTAAAGGTAAGCCACTCGTGAAGAATGAGCATGATACCTCTCTTCAGTTGAAGATCCCACAATGATTGCACAGCCTGCACCTATGCCTTTGGAAGAATTGCCTCCCCACATTCCCATCCCTGATGTGGAAGATGAAGCCCTTGCTAAAGTTCGAAACAATACTGTAGCCAGCACTAAACGGCTCCTTAGGTACTCTCTGCCATTCCACTGCCTCCGACTACAACAGTCGAACCTCTCCCTCGACCAGTGACCGACATTGCTGACAATCCTCATAGAATTTTCCCCTTCCCTGTTCCATTCCTCAAGGTATGTCCTTCCTGAATTTCATTCCTCTCAATGCCCCGTTCAGCGTGGTCCCAACCTCGCATCTTCTATTCGTATCACGCCTTCCACCACCACGGACCCTTCGGTCGATGTCGCACAGCAGCAGATTTTGCATGAGCCCGAAGTGCACACGCTTCCTCCTTCCATCGTCCTGGCCCCTCGACCCAGACCCGTTCTGCATCCCGACACGGACGCAAACAGAATAGATACCGACAGATTCCAGGAATTCCCATTGAGGGCCGAGCCCGATGAGGTACAGTACTTGCAATCAAGATCAATTCTAGTCGAATTTGTTGTAGGTGTCCAGCTCCACGGGATCCTCCAGAAGATCAGGAATCACTCCGGCCACAATCGTCGCCATCTGTCTCACTTCCGTTGGAGTGGCAATGGTTGCTGTATTCGCTGGCTTGTGTGTTAAGAGACACGTTGCACTGAGGAGGTACTGTAGCTCCATCACTCACAATCTTATAGTGCCATTCCAGCATGGGAATTGGGAGCTCGTCTTCGGACTCCTCAACAGCAAGGACAAATGCGTATGTCGCAGCGCAGCATGCTCAGATGATGTATGGGACGATGAACAGAAGCAGGCAAGAGGAGATGCACTAGGAATGATTCACTCTCAAGTTTTCGACTAACTACTGCACGCAGGTGAAAGACAACTGCGTCACGGACTATTGCGCCATAATGGTGAATCGGACACTTGTTGTTATCTTCATCATGAGGGCACAAGTGTCCATTTCACCATAATGGCACAAAAGTCCATGGCGCAGTTGACTTTCACCCCTCATTTGCACTTGCTTCTGCATCACTCGTCCCACATCAGTTGCGCATTGAGCTGTACTATCTCAGAACTAAACTGTTCTTTTCAGGAGTATGTCCATTTCTCGACCTGAAGAAGCTCAACAGCCCTGGATATACTCACCAAGCAATTACTGTACTTACTACAAATGATTGATATGAAGAAGAACATCTCTATTCATCTCAAGGAAGACTATCCCAAATGGCTTTTATATCATCCTTTCATCATATTATGCTCAATGTATTCACTGTTATCCTCTTCTCCTTCGAGTGATCTTCTCATTTTCCTCCGCATTTACTGCCCCGTCGAAACGTGTCAACGCATTGCATATGTGTACATTCTGCTGTGAATTAATAATAATTGATAAACATATTACTTTCAATTTTCCTGTTCTCATCAAGATCACAAAACGAAATGGACTGAATGGAATGCAATGAAGATCAGCCAAAGTAGCAGAAAGTGCATCCAAATGTTAGCCCCCATTCTCGGAATGGGGAGATAAGAGATCGTCGAATGAGTGAAAGGATATCATGGAGGGAGTTCCTTCCAGTGTATCCTTGACCCGTGAGATAGTGGGTGAGTCGTGGAGACACGAGATAGTGAGAGTAGAGGGAGGACCATAAGAGGAGCAAGTGAGAGAAGCGCCAGTTGACCACTCACTCTCTACTCATCTAGGATAGAGGTGCTCCCCTTCCCACTTTCACCACCTAATTTCATTCTTCTATTGACTTCTTGCAGGGATGCTCCTCTTGCTTGCTTGTCTCGTGGGAGCAGCCACGGCCTTTTGCCCCGATGTATTCCAGAATCAGGTACGACCGCTACCGTATCCCACTCATTCACATAATTTGATTATGCATTCACTCAACGTAGTTATTGATACTGTCTGATCCCTCTCAATCATCATCACCATCATCAATTGTTGCAATGATGTTTCTTCATTCAGACTGCTTGTACATGCTCTGACTACATCGATGGCGCAGTGATCAAATGTTCTGGACCCGAAGGACCCCTCGTCGTTGAGAAACTGAAGTCCACACATGTGGAGATCAGAGAGTTGACCCTTGAGAAGGCGAATATTGTCGAGGTGAGTCTGGAGTATGAAAGTCAAGAGCGCCATGAACATTTGCGTTATAATGGTGAAATGGACTTTGCGCCATCATTGTCGTAATTCTCATGGCTAAGTATCCATTTCACATTTATGGCGCACTTGCCCATGGCGCTGCTGTTTTTCACCCGAGTCTGGGCACTGGAGGACACGCAAAGATCGTGACCTTTGATAATTATGTGCGGGCTTGGCAAGGGTGGATTGATGCGTTGGACAAAGAACTGACCACCCCATTAGGGGATCACTTTTCGGTCCGCTGCACTCATTCCACTGTTACTTTGTGTTGATGGGTCGAGGACAAATGATAGACGAGACAAAAAGGACGGACTATTGCAGATTGGTCCCCGTGCATTCAAAAATCTCCGCATCAAGAAGCTCATTCTGGACAGAAACAGGATCAAGGGACTGCACAAGAATGCTTTTGATGGACTTCAAAACGTCCTACAGGAACTGTCAATTGCACAGAACCGACTGACCAAGGTCCGTTTCCACTCTAATGGCTTTTCCTTTCCACCTCAAGTCACTCGTGGATCCTATTCCTTACCTACATTCAATGCAAGATCCAAGAAAAGTGAATGAAGTCAAGGCCAACCCCAATCATAGAGAAATCGAGCGAGAAGTGTGTAAGCTAGAGCGATGAAACGATAAGGTGCAGAGTATGTAGGGCAGCTAGCAGTGCACACATTGAAGAACTGTTGAGAAAAGACGTGGAATTATGAGTGTCGCTAATTGTGAATAGAAAAAGCGTATACATGCATGGAAATGATTGTTATGTTCAGGTTCCTACTGACGCGCTCAATGGACTGAGAGCTCTCAATGTTCTCAACCTCCGTTGCAATCGCATCCTGGACATTGAGGAGCCCGTGTTCTACAATGTTTCCTCGCTCATTGACATCAACCTCTCCTGCAACCAGGTATGCAACAGTGAGAAGCAATAAATCAATCAATACATTTGAGATCTGTTCCCTGAGTGGTTCAGCATTCGAGAACATCCGCAGTTCCCTGCAGTCTCTGACAATGGACAACAATTGTCTGTCCAAGTTCCCTTCAGCAGCCGTGCAGAACATGGAGAACCTCATAGCCCTCCATCTCAAGACCAACCTGGTACATATTTACACAAAAAACTGTCGGTTTGTTATCTGACAGTGTCGAGCAGTCATATGGCAAATTGCCTTTTTTTCTGACAGTTTTTTTTATGTTACAGAAAGAGAAAGTACCCGAAGACTGAATGATTCTCTTCAGATCAATGGACTGAATGCAGGAGACCTCACGAATCTGACCTCCCTCTCCATGCTCATTCTCACCGGCAACAACATCTCCACAATCCATGCTGAGACTGTCACTGGATGTCCCAATCTCAGATATCTCTATCTGGCCGAAAACGAAATCTCCACGTTCGAGGAGGGAGCAATGGCACAGTTCGATCAGGCTCAAGTAAGAGTGAAAGTTCATTAGCAACAAAGACCACAACTCCTCAGGTGGTTGATCTCTCGTTCAACAAGTTGACAAAGGTCCAGGCTGACACTTTCTCCGGACTGGAGAGTCTGCAACACATCAATCTGGAGAGCAACTCTATTACAGTAAGAATGGCATTCTCTGACACACTGGATTACTGTATCCTCAGGAAATTGACTCTGGAGCATTCTCTGGCACTCCTCTGCTCCTTCTCTGGCTTCCCAACAACTGCGTCTCCAATATGACTGCGGCCATGTTCCAAGGAGCTCCCTTCCTTCGTCAAGTATCCCTGGCTAACAACAACATTGAGAACGTCGAGGTGGGATCAATCTCCTTGTAGTCAATCAATATTACCCTTCAGCCCCTCAGCTTCGCCCATCTTGCCAACCTCCACACACTCGATCTCTCCTTCAACCGTATCATGGAACTGCGAAACAACGCCATCACTGGATCCGATCATCTCACTGTCAGACTCCAGGGTGAGTATCCAGCCAATCAGATACTCCTTATCTTCAATAATCATTCAGAGAACCCCATGGTGTGTGGAGAGGATGGATTCCACGTGATGAACGGCAATGAGGCCATCAACCTCACCACTGAACTCAACGTCATCTGCAAGGGAAACTGGAAGAAGCCCGCACCTGCAGTGTGCCCCAAGGGAGTTCCCCGACCTCTTCCCCAGCCATGCTGCCACAAGGAACAAGGAAAGGCCCCCACCACCCCCAACCCCGCTACCACCACCACTGAGGAACCTGAGAATGAGGAGGGAGATGATATGGAGGAGGCGAGTGGAGAGGAACAGACTACTGTAGCTCCTGCCAAGCCAGTAGCAACTGTTACTGTAGTTGCTGATGTTCCCATGACCACCACCACCGTTAAGTCGGTTGAAATCACTGAGGAAGATGAAGAAGATGAAGCGACAACAAAGGCAAAGAAGGTGGAGAAAGAGGATGAGGAAGAAGTTGAATACGTTGACGAAGATGAGGAAGACGAGACAGAAGCACCCAAGAAGGATGAGAAGAAGGACAAATCTGTTGAGGAGAAGAAGTCGGAGGAAAAGGACGAAGACAGTGGTTAGTTTTTGTATTATTTTAACAGTGTTTGAAAAGAAATTTTCAGAGGAAACTGAGGAGCCAGCCACAATTCCTTCAGTCGTTACAAAGAAACCCATCAGAAAGGTAAGAAAACATATTCTTACTGTGTAATGGATTCACTATCAGGTGAACATGGAACGATTCTATCGTCTCTCTCACCGCACCCAAACTGGAGCAGAGAACTTCCGTTCTCGTTCCCGATTCAATGTTCCTGAAGGAGCTATTCTGAAGAAACCCGCGCCCATGGTTCTCCCTGAAGTTACCGAGAAGCCAGAAAAGAAAGAAGAGAACAATGTGGATGAGAGGAAAATTGAAGGAGCAGAACTTGAGTTCAGTGAGGACCCCAGGAAGGAGGAGGGAGGAGAAGAGGAGGTTAGTCATTCGAATGGTATCTGATGTGCATGCATTGTGTTCAGTATGAGGATGAGGGTACCTCTGGTGAATACGAAGAGGAAGAAGAAGTTACTACTACTACCACCACTACTACCGTAGCCCCACCCAGGCGCATCCCTGCAAGAATCAGGAATAGGAAGGTATACGGTACCATTCGGTCAGTGGTTAATCCCTGTGATGTTCCAGGTCCTTCCTCCTTGGCTGAGACAAAAACAGTCCACGAACAAGTCCAGTCAAGTTCCCGATGCTGAGTTCAATCGCGATTCCGCATCACAAAGAGTTGTTGTTGATGAGCTTCCCACTCGCAGAGTATAATCCTATCCAATCATGATCGTTTTCGCTCTCAATTCGCAGTCTTTCAATAGTGTCATGCTGCGACCACTCTTACTTTTTCCTATTTTCATGTATGATACTATAGCACGGATCTCACTCAAGTCACAAACTCTTTCACTGTGTTGTCCCTCATTTCATTGCAATGCATTTCCACCCTCGACATTTAATCCCTTGTTACGTGTTCCTCCCTCAGCCTTCTCTGTGCTCCCAACGGGGAGAAGATAAAGCGATTCCACTCAACCAACCGGCGAATGAGGCAGACGATTCCATGCCGGGCTCGTTGATTGCAGGGCAGGCTTCATAGGGTGAGGCCATTGGACCGTGAGTGAGCATCAGATGGGCTTTGAGCTGTGGAGGGAAAATATTACGGTAGAAGGAAAGAGAGAAGGTGAAAGACAAGAGTGCCGTGGACATTTGCGCAGAAATGATAACGACAACAAGGGCGCAACTGTCCATTTCACCATTATGGCGCAAATCTCCAGGGCGTTGTTGTAATTCGCAAAGGAGATACTCACTTGTGCAATGGCTGCCACGATGTTGACTGTAGGGGCAGTGGCCTGTTTGCCCTTCATAAGATACTTCTGATCCGCTGAGAGTAAGTCAACGAAGTTGGTGATTTCCGTGGAGAAGCGGGTGAGTTGCAGAAGTTGAAAGTGGTCGACGAGGGCAGAAAGAGAGGTCTGTGGCTCGACGAAGACGTTTACTTGGTCCTGAATACAAATTATTAATCAAGAAGTACATGGACTGTGATTCACTGTTCTCAGGGTGATCGATCCTCTGAAGGGGACATCGGCGATGAGTAGAAGTCCCTTAGATTTCTCTCCGTGATCTGTTTCCACCCATAATGGAGATGTGTGCAGCCACAATTGTTCTCCTTCTGAAGTTCTCCCATTGATTGACTGTCATTGGTTGTGCTAAGGTTTCTGAATCTATAGTAGAGTGCACTTCTCATTCGTTTAACATCTAAGGAGCGGTTGTCTTCTCTATGTTCAATAGCAACTGCTCCTCGTGGATTAGAAGAATGAGAAATGAACTTTAGTTCCAATTTAGAAACCCTAATTTTTTTTATCATGGAATGCGATTAGGTGATAATGAGGATCCCCTTTCACTTTGACCTTCTCTGCTTCTTCTCTATTCCGTTGCGCCATTTATTCGCTATGCAATGCAGGTCAGCGGGACAATTGAGAGTAAAAGAGAAGGGAAGACGATTTCCCATGGATAATCAACACTTTCAATTGAGAATAGGGACCACTCACCAGATAGGCCAGTGACTGTGGAGTTGAGATTCATCTGGATGAGATCACTCCTCAGGATGTCCTTTCCTGCAGGAAGACTCAGATTGTGCAGACAATCCAGGACGTGACTGTCGAGGAGTTGGAAAGTGGGCTGAATTCAGATCTGTGATATTGATATGGATAGAATCACTCACAGATTGGTCGTCCAATGGCTTGTTGCTGAGTGTGAGGGTGGACAAGGAGACCGTGAGACGATGGGGCAAACGGCTATCAGAAGAAGGATCAGGCAGTTTGAATATAAACTGAATTCACAACATCATTTTTAAAATCAGAATCTACCGTACCTTGGGCATAAGAAGGTCTAGCCTGAGATCAGTTACTGGCATTGGTTCCATTGCGGGGGCTTCAGAAGCGTTCTGAACGAGTTCGGTCACTAATTTGCAACGTTGAAAACGACTTACAAATGCAGAGGTAAGTTGATTCACTACATAGAGTATCCAACGGAGGGTTCTCTTATCAAACAACAATTGGAATGGACCGAGTTGGAGATGAGTCAATGGAGGAGGAACTGCAAGGAATACGGTAATGCATTTGTAACGATTGATTATTTGTGTCCTTTCATTGAAGATATCCTACCACCCTAGTTCGTTTCAATGAACGGAAATCAATTGTTGTCAGATTATTGTTGTTTTTGATTGTGCATGAGAATAAATGGATAAAGAAATGAAACGAAATAAAAACGAATCACGACGTGAAAATTATGGCATAATACCTGGTAAGGAATCGCTCATCGGATGGAAGAAGTTGGCGAATTCGGCGTGGATGACGAATTGTTCGGAAGGGAAGGCCTTCTTGGCTTCCACATCACTCGAGAAGATGTTGAACAGAGAATCCCTCTTTGTCTGCAGATCGGACACACACTGCACTGACATATCCAATACCTGAATTCTACCGTGTATCTGTGCTAAGAATTAATTACTAGGGATTCTAAAACGGTATAGAGTGTATTCGTCTGTCATCTAACTCAACGAGATCTGTTGTCTCATTCATGCGATAGACAACCGCTCCACGAGATTTGGACCATAGAGGAATGAACTCTGCTACAGTTTTCGAAACCCTACTGATTACCGTACCCTGAAGACAACATTGAATGACATTAGTTGTGGCCAACACCTCGCCAGCCTCATTCTTGTTGTGTCGTCTGTTGTGGTCTCCAGGAATCTAAAGAGGAAGAATTGTCCCCTTGTCCCCAGGGAGAAACTCACTTTGCAAAGTGCTGCTTGAGATTCTGCTCCATGAAGTTGGTTGCAGGATTGGGAGAGACATAACGAACCCATTTGGATCTGCAAGTCATACGGTAAGTGAAATGTCTGCATACAGAAAAACAACTGTCTATTGAGTCGCCACAGTTTCTAAAATTGGAGAGACAAACTATCACATCATTCAGCGACAGTTTTATGTAATCATTTTTCTGTGTGTTGCGGTCTGGAATACCTGTCAGCTGCAGCGATGGTCTTAGGGTAAACATCAATGAGAAGAGACAGAAGAGTGACTTGCATTGCTCCACTCTCGATGTCCCATCCAGGAGGGTACACTGAAAGACATCAATTGCATTATTATTCATGCAAACTGAGTTGAAATTCTATATATTGTGCTGGAAACATATTCAAAATCACGAATAATGGACAATGAAACGACGAAATAGCACGTAAATTAGAGGTGCAGTCGTCAGATGGAATGTTCGCACTCGGTACATCAACTGGCTTTACATGACTAGCACTAATTGAGTGGAAAAATGAACCTTCAGGACTGTGGGCGTCATCACACAGGTGAAGGTCGATCTTCTTCACTTGCAGGTGATAGGAAGTCTGATTGAAGTCGAATCGGGCGAATGTTGAGGATGGAATGGCACCTGGGACTGGTTGATCAGAAGGAGCAAGTGACTGAGGAGTTCGAGCAGGAAGGGGAATATCCTGAATGATTCATTCCTCTCTATTACCCAACAACATAACATACTAGAGTTTCTAAATCTGTAGTCAAATTCATTTGTGATTCTTTCATTCTCCGCGGAGCGGTTGTCTATCGCTCGTAGAGACAACAGCTCCGGCGGAGAATGTATGAATCAAAAATGAATTTAACTACCGATTTAGAAACCCTATAACATACCACTGTTGGAGCGAATCCTTGCGCAGCGTTGACCAGTTTCATAATGTGAGAGTAGAAGGCAATTGCAGATTGGAGTTGTGGAAGAGTGGCGACCCATAGAATGTCCTCTAATAGCATCTGGATACGAGCTGCCAACACATTTCCATCTGCAATGTACTATTTCACTATATGTACTATTGTGATCGCTCGTAGGTGATGCACTCTAGGGTTTCTAAATCGGTATTCAAATTCATTTCCGATTCTTCCATTCTCCGCGGAGCGATTGTCTCTACGAGCGATAGACAACCGCTTCCCTGAGAATGAAAGTATCAGAAATGTATTTGAATACCGATTTAGAAACCCTAATGCACTCCAATGCACAAATATGACAATTGTTGGAGAAACGTGAGAATAGACACCATTACTAATAGTCCATTAGTGTCCCTTCTACTAACCCGTGTAGTTCTTCTTCAATGCAATTCGAATTCTTCCATTTGAAGTGATGAGACGCAGAGGGGCGTTTATGACGTTCCGCTGGGCGCTTTCTCCCTCATTATGGGCAGAAGCTTCAATGCGAAGAAGTTGCCATGAGACCTAAATGGAGATAGGATCGTTGGTGGGAATCACTTGTGAGACAAAGTAATAGAATAAATTTAAAGAAAATTAAATGGACAATGTTTCACTGGAGGGAATGACTAACGAGACACTAAAGTGGCGAAAAGAATGAGTACCTGCTTGTAAAGTATGGTCCTATTGACGGTAGAACACGATAGTCTGGACTGTCGCAGATCCTTCGGTATTGCCCATCCTGGTGTTCGGCTCTCCACACTCAGACGGGAAAGCTAAATGGAATCAACGTTGAGTGCCTGTTAATCCCTTCATCCGTCTATTCCCCCTCAATCCATCAGCGAATTCACATCTGTGTCCCCTCCCCCTTCATTTCCCCTTGCAGCTTGCAACGATAACACAAAAAGTGGAATGAATCGATTCAGTTCCATACGAAGAGATAAGCTGTGAATGGCAACACATGATTGCTGTCTATTCTGTTCAGACCAAAAAGTCACGCAAAGGAAACATGAGAAAATTGCACATCTAGTCTCCAATTTGAGAGGGAAAGAAAAACCAACAGCCAATTATGCTAATCAGACACGCTAACTTCCTTCCATTCCACACTGTAATTGATTCAACAGGAAGCGACATTAGAAGGAAACGAACGCCCGTGCTTATTCATGTTTGGTTGCTATTATAGGGGGTTGAAGAGAAAAGGACAAACCATCAATGATCCTCCAAATGCTCCAGAATCGAAGTGCATTTCGAGAGTGTTCACATAGATACTCATTCCCTCGACGACTTTGTTCGCGAATCCATACGATCCCGTGTCCATAGATGAGAGGGCACTACAATAGAGGAATGTAGTCTGGAATATGTTTCAAAAACGGTAGTAAAGTGCATTTATCAGTCGTATATAATCCGAGGAGCAGGCGTTTCTACGTCCGATAGACAACCGCTCCGAGTGGATTAGATGAGTGCGAAATGTACTTTACTATCGATTTAGAGGACGTAGATTGTAGTCTGGAAGAGGAGGATTCACTTACGACATGGCCCCTTTCTTCTTAGGAGGAGGTTTCTCTGCCGTGAGGATGATCTCCACTTGAATCTCATCGATGAACTGAAAGGATCAAGAGATCAACGACTCTTCAACGACAAAGTCAACTCTTGTGATTGAAAAGTATTCTGACTCACAAGTTCAACGGGAGCAGATTTCAGCTTAGTCCACGGAATTCGAATAGCTATCTTATTACACGTTGCTTTCTTGATCCTCAGCCATACCGGTAGTTCCAAGACCTGAGAGAAAATGTGTTTGATGGATACGGTAGTTGGTTATTTGTGCAGTCACACGTTATTTTTGGACTTTCTACATAATTTTATGTAGCAAACTTCCGTTTTGCGGATGACTCAACATGTAAACAAGGGGAATTTTTCCCAGGAATCTACATTATCGACTTGTTGAATGCATAATGAGTGAAAAGGTAACCTCTGTGAGCACATCCTCATTGAGCACAATGTTCTTCAGTTCACTCTTCCCCTTCAGGACATCCAAACTAATCTGATCTGGAGTGAGATTCTTGGCAAACCTGAACAGTAAACATTTCACGCAAGTTCAAGTGGCATCAAACAATGGGTGAAAGTGCAAACCAAACTGACTTGGATAAATGCTTGACGATCTGATTCTTGATGATACTCGTCATGATTGGTTGGGGCCTTCCACTGCCCTTCGAGGGTGGAAGTCACTCTGCCCTCAACAGCTCTTCATCGAGCAAAACACTCTGCAGCGCACCCTCGCAATCACTTTCTCTGCCACTGCTGCACACTTTCTCCCTTTCTGTACCCTCTCTCGACCCTCCCCTTCCCTTTCCCTCTCTACCCCAGTCGCAACGCGTTTCCTCCCGTGCGCCGCGGCCTATGGCAGCGCATTACAAGGGAGGATAACTCATCGTTTTCATCTTTGCACGTTTTCGTCTGACTCTCTTAATCGATGTGCATCTGCGCCCATAATACCTGATTCGGTTGAGGAAGAAGCGCGCGGAAGAGTGGAATTGGAAGTTAGAGAGTGAGATTCAGGAAACGGGAGTGGACTGAAGAGGAGGAGTTGAGGAATAAAGGTGAGAATTGAGCAACGGGACAGAGAGCGGTATTTGTCTATTGCCAGAGGGCAGATCAATGATAGACAGGGGATTGCTTGAGGAGAGTGAGAGAAGAAAGGGTATGCATGGCAGGGTCGAGTTCTTCCATGGGATACAATCCAGTTTCTTTCTTCCTCGTCCGGTCTACCCATAAACGTCTTGTCGAAACCTTTTGATCATTCCACAATTAAAAATTCATTCTTGTAAACGACAATAACACGTGTAGTTTACGTTCAAAAAATGCTTACGCAACATGATGAAAAACTGAGCTTCGTCACACGTTTCTGTGCAAATTGCAATTGATGTTGAGTGATTAGTCATTGTTCGTTTCAGGCGGTCTCTCCGCGTGGGTCTCTATGCCCCATGTCGAATTCATGGACTGAATCGCTTCCCAGGTCAGTTGATCACCCTTGAGCTTACGATTTAATGCGTCAATAATGAAATAAATTCGAAAATAAAATCGAAATCGATTGACAAAATAATATGGATGATATTTTAAATAAATTTTGTAGATGCCCTCTCTCTGGGTGCGGGTATTCACAGAACGGAGTGTATGCAGGAGCATTCACGAGACACGATCACGAGTTTATACACGAGTGCCTCAACATTGAGTCAGTTTTCACTCTGATTATTTGTTCTTTCAGCAAAACAGAACTGTTTCGAATTTGCTATAATTTTTGTCCTAATATCATCAAATTTGACTGATCAATCATGACGATGTATTGATTATTAATTAAATTATATGTTGTGAAGGAAAATTTATCAGATTTCTTTCAGTTTCAACGGGGTTCGCTTCTATGGACTTTTCTGCGGATATAATGGCGAAAAGAAGGTATGTAGGTCCTATTTTCGATAAATTCATACATTCCAGTGAGCAGAATATGACAAAATTTTGCAGGCCGCTCAATTTGTTGCCGATCGACTTGCGTATGAGATTTTTTATGCTGACAATCCTCTGTTAGAGAGTATGTCTGAAGACGAGGTATAGTACTTATTAGGGTGGACAATCCAAGCAATTCTGCTTGAATAAGCAGGGGCGAGCGGTCATTCCTTATTCATGTCTTGAATAAGCGGTGTGGTTATTCAAGTCTTGAATAACATTTTCGCCGGTTTTTCGTTATTATCTCATCAGTAGTTGAATATTTCGAAAACCAGGAAACAAGACTTTTGCAGCTCTCATCGAGAGCTTCAACTCCGCTGTGGACTGAACTCGCGTAAAATGTTGTCTTCATGTAAAAAATGGCCGTCGAAAATGTGGAGGTCCTCCGATTCCCTCCGATTCCCCCATTATCAAAGGGAGAACCTGAGCCACTTAATCTCCCTTTGATAATGAGGGGATTTGAGGGGATCGGAGGACCTCCAAATTTTCGACGGTCTTTTTCTCCACAAAGAAAACGTATTACGCTATTTCAGTCAACAGCTTTGTTGTAGCTCTCGATGAGTGCTGCAAAAGTCTTGTTGACTGTTTTTGAAAATATTCAACTACTGATGAGATAAAAACGAAAACCCGGCGAAAATGTTATTCAAGACTTGAATAACCACACCGCTTATTCAAGACTTGAATAAGGAATGACCGCTCGCCCCTGCTTATTCAAGCAGAATTGCTTGGATTGTCCACCCTAGTACTTATGATCGATTATCCCAAGGAAAGAATGCTTTTTAGATCAGGGGGTTATTGTTAATCAAGTTCAAAAATGTGGTTCAAGCATATGATGATGAAATGGAGAAGTTCTTGACTGATAGAATGTTGCTGAAAGAGCAGGACTCTCTCGGGGACACGACAGTCAATGTGCGCATCGCTGAATTGAACGCAAAGGTAAGGCATGCCATATGGTATCAATTGAAATTCACTAATTTTTAGCTACGGACGGGAACGACCGCGTTAGTCGCACTGATAATTGGAGAATATATGTATATAATCAATTGTGGCAATTCCCGGTAAGCCGACAACTGTGCAATTATCTACTTGTTGCATTGAAATATGACGTCGTTTGATCCCATTCAGAGCTCTTCTCCTTCTTCATACACCTGATGGTCGAGATTTCGACTGCCGAGAACTGAATTTCCCCCACGACAATGATAATAACGATGAGATCAGACGGATCGAGGAACTGGGCGTTGATCCCACGGTAAATAGTAAATAGTGCATTAAATATGTTTCGTTCTTTTCGATACTGTAGAAGAAGCATAGCGGAAATTCGGAAAGAATTACATCACAGTACAAGTTAATTTGGCAGATGGTCCATCGACCGACTCGGGCGATCGGAGACTTCTTTCGCCAGAAGAACTACCACGAGAATCCTGAGCTGTACTCCGCGAAAGGACCTCCTGTCATTTCAGTTCCTGAAATCTTTGCTTACGAGGCAAGATATTATGTCCGTATTGGCCATGCAATAAACCGCGAAAGTTGCAGGTTGAAGAGGACTGCGGTCACATTATCCTTGTATCTGATGCAGTGATCACAATGCTGGAGGAGATTGGAATCGACCCACAACAGATTAATGAGTGAGTGACTCATTTGCTAACACATTCATGCGACAAATGATGCACACATTTTCTGAAATGCGATGCCTATTCATGCCTCCAGAGTCCAGTGTGATGAATAATGTGATTCAGGCATCTGATGGAGTTGATACAACGAGAGTTCTCCCATGGCACCTCTGCATCCTGCACTTCCATCTCTCAGGTACACGTGAGATGAAGTATGAAAAGGATTTATATATCGGTAATAAGACGCATTTCTCATTCGTCTAATACACTCGGAGCAGTTGTCTATCCAACATTGAGACAAGTCCAGGTGGAAATTGGAAGAATGAAAAATGAACTACCGATTTCGAAACCCTAGAATGAATGACCAGCGTAGTTATACAGAACTAGATAAAAAATGGAAGAGAATGGGAATAGTGTAGAATTAATTTTTTTGGAAGATTCAGCATCATCAACTCATGATAACCCACTTCAGGCCGTGATCGACTCGCTGTTACGTGATCATCGAGAACGGTTCATCACTGGGGAGACAGCAGGGGTGTACAACCGACATGGTGACTTGTCTCTCATGATCATCTCATTCCGCAAGCAAGACGCGACCAAGTTTACTATGACTGTGAGTATTTCTATTTCTAGTATTCTATAATCGTTACTGTAACTTTTTTTGGCGAAGTTGACGAGAGTAAATTGAAGTAGTCTTGTTCACATGTAGTCATTACAGAACACGATGTCGCTAGAGGAGCCTCAGGAGGATTCGCTCAGTCTTCCCGTTGATGCTTATGTTGACTTGGTAGACTTCGACTCGCAACCCCAACACGATGCAGTACTGGCCAGAACGAGACAAATCTTCGGATTCGACATCACCGAACCCATCTCATCCACTCAGAATTCGATTGAAGAAGAGCGTCTATAGAAGATGTATCAATCCGTGCCTTACTCTTAATCAATAATGTTCATTCCCTCAAATGGTTAGTGTTTCCTAGCTATTCAATCACGTGGTGCAATATGAGTTCCCTAGCAGTCCCACTTAATCTCTCCATCCATGTGTTGCTGTTGTTGTGATTTCTCATCTCATATTAATGTCGGGTCAAGAATCCGTTACCGTCTGTACAGTCATATGCTCACTTGTACGTTTAATAATATGTTGCCTTCTTTTTCCAATATTCTTTAAGCGATGAAGTATTCAATCTTCAGCATGAACTATTTCCACATAATACATGGAGCAATATTTGTTACCTTACAAACACTAAAACAAAAAAGCGAAGATACAATGCAAGCATTCTTTCGAGAAAACGAAACCAAATTGACGAGTTCACAAGGTAAAATTGTCAGGTTAAATTATTGACGTACTGCCTGCATAACTACTAGGGTGGACAATCCAAGCCATTCTGCTTGAATAAGCAGGGGTGAGCGGTCATTCGTTATTCAAGCCTTGCGAGAGCGGTGTTGTTATTCAAGCCTTGAATAACCGTTTCGACTGTATTTCGACCATATAAGCCTTTCAATGCTGTCAAACGCCGCCAAAGTTTCTGATATGCTGAAAACAGTGCAGCAGACGTCTCTGTACTACGTTCGAGTAAAATAGAGAATACTTGCTTGATACTGCGATCAATATGCTATAGTCGTTTTATAATTTTGATCTCTGGAATCATCATTCTACTTCACCAAACTGTTCTTTTTGCTCTAGAAACGAATTATACACCTTGTATAAACTAAAAAGCTCTCACTAAATCAGTTAAACAGTCACAAAATCAGACCGTTCGAGTTGCTCAAATCAACAAAAAAAGTTGGCAATTAATTAGAAAAGTCAAGAATAAGACTGATGTTCCTCACATATTTCGATTTTCGAATGATTTCAACACTCGGAGCCTTATAAATCCAATTCAAACACCGCGATGTTATTCAAGACTTGAATAACATTCCATTTTACGCAAGCCTTGAATTGCGCGGTCGCACCGCTCAGGAATGATTCAACGCTTGCGAATGCGCTTGTATTGTCCACCCTAATAACTACCTTTAAAGGGCTTTTCCAATAGCATCGATATCAGTTGATCGCATATTGTATGAACAGGACAACAGCTACTAACAGAACAGATAATAACAGCTATATTTGTGCTTTCAAATGATCATTGAAAATAAAAATCGTCAATTGGGTGAGTTGTTGAAGGTAATTTCCCTCACAGCAGAAAACTAACATACTAGGATCGGATTCTGTATATGTAAGGTAAAGAATGTTACGTTCATTTGTTGTTCATTTTCTTGCTCAAAATCTGATAACTTGATATCACTACTATATCTTCTCTAATTTGAGAAGCGTAATGACGCACGCTACTACGTAAGTATTGTTGTTGCTATGCTAGTGACGACAACAAGCGGACTCAGTGATACATAACATTTTCATGTTATCTACAATTTATCGGAAATGTACAAAGATGAGATGATAAGAAAGCAGCTCAATAGACAAAGTGCAACAAATTCAAAATTCAAAAAAGACCATGTAACATACTCCAAATCAATTGCTACTCCATCCATCAAGGCATACATAGGGCGTATCAGTAAATTACTGCTATGTTTTCAAGAATATTGTCATCTCGACTCATAATAATTTACGTTTTAATGTTCACAGTCAGCGTTTAATATTTGCAGCGTTAGGAATCTCTTGTATATGAAATTTTCCCGTGATATGTCTTATCCGTCCCTTCCACACATTTGAAAAGATATTTGAAAAGCAAAATTCCCTGCTGGAGTATTTAACCTGAAAATTTTTACGATGATTATAATAATAGTTCCATAAATAAAGGAATAACGCGGAAGTGAATGCATGGCTTATTCATGGGAATTCAATGGTGCTTACCGGGTGGGGTGAATAGCAATAAATATGTGTATTGAAAAATATGCGTAATTCACTGGGTTGTGTACAGGGGCTAATGAGAGGATTCTTGTTCTCTCCTTATAAATAACTTTCCTTCCTTCCTTCACTCAAGTGCAGACTGAGTTGATGTCGATCTGAACGAGACTGCTTCATTTTTCCTTTCCTTTTTCCGAATCTTTTCCCTTCTCATCTTCCACTCACCGTGTATTCTTCTCCTCAATCTTCTTCGCCTTCTTCACTCGTCTCTTCTTTCCATTCTTTTTCTGATTCTTCTTCGTCTTTTTCCTCCTTTCCCTTCTCAGTTCATTATTCGCCATCCTCCTGATCTCGTCTCTCTCCATCTTCTCAATCAGTTTCTGTTCCTTCATCTCCTGTTCCCTCTTCTGAAAGAGTCTCATGGTCTCCTATCTGGGTAGAGGATAATCACAGCTTCTCTGTCGTAGAGCGGCTGCATTATGGGATAATCCCGTTTCTGGAAGAAGCGACACATTGCCACTCCAATCACGGCCACCTCAACAATACACATGGTTACGTGGCAATATATATTGAATATTACCAATTTCTCAGCAGACTTTTTCACCTCAACTTCTTCCTGAAAAAAGTACAATTAATGGAGGTATTGAAAAGAGTCAACCTCATCATCAGCATCTCCATCGTCAGATTCATATGAACTCACAGGCTTCTCGTCATCGTGTATTCCTTCCATCTCCGTATTCCCCAGTTCCACCATCACCTCAACAAACTTATTCACGAATTTCTACAACATTCTGACTGTAGAAAGAGAGGAACAGACCTGGATACTCGTCTCCGTTGTCGGGTGGAGTCTCGCGAGTCTCTCCATCTATGGGAGGCGGGGAAGGTATGAGAGGGAACGTAGGAGGCTGATGCGTGTATTGGGATGCGCTCCGTCAGTTACCAAGGAGAGCAGGCATCGAAGTATACTTGAGAGACAGAAGGAAAGAAGGAGGAGAAGGGGAAGGGACTCATTTCCACTTTCTACGCATTACTCACGTGGGAAGACAGCAACGAATACAAAAGGAAAAAGGATACAATCGTGGTGAAAACAAATTGAATCAAAGTGAAATAATGAGATATGAGATATATTAGGGTTTAATGGCCATGGGACCTCAACTTCCTCTGTAACACTTTCAAGTTTTCATTTTCTCGTGTTATGAAACGATCGTCGCCATTCAAGAAGGAAACTTTTCCTCGAACGAAAGGTAATCCTTCATTGTGCAGCAGGAGACAATGGAAGTTCATATATCTTACAACCATTTTTTCTCCATTTCAATACAAAATCAGCTTGTCTTTCAGAAACTGATCCCGCAAGACAATAACGTACCCATTTATCTTTACCCAACTGGCCATTTGCCATTGCATGTCAAGAATTTGGCTTCAATATGAGGCTAATTCAATGGAAACAGATCAAAAATAGAGAATAGAGGCGAATTGTTGTTGTTGATTGTTTGTCCTGTATATGGTCTAATCCTTGTCACAAGACGACATGTCATCTTGAAGAAGAGACAACAAGGGGAATGGCAAACGGTTGCGCCTTAAGGGATGAAAATTGATAATTGGAGAGGGAGTGACTAACGTTTCTCTGCGAAGATTCAGTCATGAATGCTTGATTGGTCGGTAGTTGAGACACTTGCCCAATCTTGCACGTATCACAACTCGTACACTAAAAGTACATCATATTGTGGTAAAGTGATTGGGACCGGACTTGGGGAGTGGAGGGAGAAACAGTGAATGTAACAGTGTTGGTGGTGACGGAGAAATGAACTGTTCCCTGGTGGGGAATAGACATCACGGCTTCCCCTATAAATGGTGAAACGCTCTCAAGTGAGAGAAACGATATTAAAACGATCGTTCTATGAGGGACGAGCGGGATTGACGTGCGAAACATGAAAAAGAGGAAACTGCTGCCATATTGGAATGAGATATGCAATATGACAGCGATGGGAATGCATACAATGTAATATGGGAAGAGGAGTGGCAAGCAAGAAATGATCGAAATGATTGAACTTCACCCTCATTGATACAGTGACGGTTGCAAATCATTTACCACACTAAAGAATGAATGAAGAGACCGCAAA